>PVIW01005826.1:0-98407 GCA_004026585.1 Noctilio leporinus | reverse complement strand
TAATTTTTAGTCTTAAGCAGAATTTTGTACAAGACTCTGTATTTTTCTATGTTAAATTTCACCTCACTAGATTTGAACAGAAACTTCCATTTCTAGTATCAGTTTAAAAGAAGTATTTTACTTTGGGGGGAAGGGGTGGGTGGGGAGGGGGACAGAGGGGAGCAAAAAAGGGATGGATATAATACAACAACAATAAAATAAAAAAAAAACAAAAACATGGAACAGACCCACAGCTGTAAGGGGGGAGGGGGAGGTGGGGACAGGTTGAAAGAAGGTGAAGGGGTTAGTCACAGAGCATACCTGCAACGACCTGGGTGTTACTAAATGCCGCAATGCTGAGACAGCCATGGGGTTTGCATGTCCACTGCCAAAAAGCGTGACTCCCAAGGCAAAAGTTTGGTGAAAGGGGATTGATTGAAAGGTTATGTGGATTTAGAATAGTGGCAAAAATCTGCTGTTAAGTCCTGTTCCCTTTAAGAACACCCCGAAACACAGTCTTGCCTTCCTCTACCAAACGAAGCCAGTTTCAGACTATGGCACTCAAGTATCGTCTTTCAGAAAAGCAGAAGTCTGCAGCTAAGGAATTGTCACCAATTCCTGGTGACAATTGAGTTCCAAGCATCTCTCCCAAGTCTGGGTGGCTAGGCAGGCCCGTCAGCTCTGTTGCTGTCCTTTCCAGGCGGACTTCCAACACAACTCCGGACCTCATGGCTCCCCTCTGACCTTCAGTCCGCCTTAATTTAAGTGCTCAAGTTGAACTTCCTATGTGACTTCATCTCCAGCCCTTCCTATGATGTGTTAGTGTCCGCCAGCTCCCCAGTGTCTTTGACCTTCTTTGGCTGCCATCTTTAGTCAGGGTCAGAATTTCCAGTGAGAACACAGGCTCGTGGTGAGGGCATCCGCCCCCTTGGCTATGTCACAAGCCACTGCATTCTCACAGTCATGCGCACAGTTCTGCAGCTTCCAAAATTATCCTTTCAGAAAGGCCCGGCTATTAACTTGCCTTTGTTATGCAATATGTCTACTCAATGTTGTAGTACCTACTGTCCCTACCTCCAATTCTGCCTGTAGCCAGGATTGTGGGGGTGTTCTCCTATTACCAGGGGACCCAAGCTCTGTACCCCGTTCCACAGGGACATGGACAATAATGTGCATATTGACTGTGGGAAAGGGGAGTGCCTGAGTGGAGGAGAGCAAAGGTAGAAAAACTGGGACAAGTGTACTAGCGTAAATAAAATATGTTAAAAATAACACATTGTAGAAATGTAAAAATACAATCTAATTTTAATGCGTTTGATTTTCTCAAGCCCTTTCAGACACCCACCAAAGAACTCACATTTCTGTAGACCAAATCTTTCTTAACAGTTAAAATGCTGAATCTAAAGTTTAACCTTATGAACTTAGTAAATTAAAACTTAAACATTTGAACATTGATTTCAAATTTAATTACCTTATCTTCTTCTGAATTTTCATTAATATTACGTCATATTCACCAGTCTCTTCACTTACCTTAAAAGGAAGAAAAACACAAATGAAATACTGTAACAATTACAAACCTTATTTCTAGATGAAATTCATTACTAAACATAACTTACCTTGTCATCAAAGGAGCTTTGAAAGTATTCTTATTTTCTGGTATTAACAAGATACTCCAGACCCTCCTATTTCCTGCCTTAAAATGTGCAACATGCTTCTCTCCAGGGGGCCCTTGGCCCTTCTTGGTCTTTTGCCCGGAATGTGACTCAGATGGGCTGGCAAAGCAGCCCTTGGAGGCCACCAGAGAAAAGCCAGTTATTCAGTTAACTTTGGTTCACATCCTTGAGATGTGAACACAAGTTCCAAGTGTTTAAGTTACCTGGTCCGGTCTCTGTTACACAAACGCAATTCCTTATTGATGTAAATCGTTATCCAAGTAGAGAAGCCAATAGAAAGCTCTACGTAGGAAAAGGAATTGCTGACCTAAAAGGGGAAAGACATTGAGTGCAGGTGGTGGGTGGAGGGTGAGGGAAAGAAAGGAGATGGGAAGGGTAGAGAGAGTGGTGAGATCCGGCAACCCCTGTGCAAGCAATTGCATTCAAGTAATGTGGCAGGGTGGGGAGAAGCCAAAACCCCCCACTCTTTGCAGTTTGGGGATGGGGAGTAGGATGAAGCACAGCTGTTTATTCCTGAGAGAGGGACTTTGCATACCTATGGCTGGTAGCTGGCGTCTTAGTTATGCAAATGACTGGATAAACCTCTCTCCCAAGGAGATGGGAGGGATTTTTGACCATAAAATAGCGATGAAAGAATTTACAGGGCTACTTGAGATTTCACAGGTGGCCATAATTGGCCACCCTACCACTGTGTCACATGTCGCCATCATGGCTTAAATAGGGTGGCAGACACAGGGTCTCTCTCCTCCTCTCTCCAGCCCCACTGGCATGCAGACAGACACGCAGCCTGAAAACTCGTCTGGTTTGATATTAGAGTTGGGGAGTGTGTGCAAGATTCTCCCCTAATTGGGTATAGCAGCTGCTGGGGATTTTGAATTGATAACTGGAATGCTAAGCTGTGAACTCTTGTGTTTCTGAAAGACAGTATCTTTTGCTGGTCCATTTGAAAGCTAGCCTAATTGGGTAGGACTGTATATTATGGATGCTTTTAAAGGAAGTGGGATTTGATGGCATAATTGTACCTTTAATATAAATTTGTATACCCTTCAAATAAACAAAACACCTTTTTTTTCCCCACCAAATCCTGTTATTAAGAGTTATTACTGGTGGTGGGCAAATCAGGCCCATTAAAACTGAGGACACCCCCAACAAGGTCATGTTACAAGTGAGGGTTTTAAGAAGTTTGCTTTTCTCCCTCATGTAAAAATAAGAATTAGAACGAATAGTAAACCTATTAAGATCATTGTAAAAATTATGCCAGATATGCATCAAAAGCTCAATAAACATTAACCATCATTACTTAGGCTGGGCCTCTAAAATGGAATAGAATTGGGGGCTGGGAAACCTTAAGAAATTCATTCTCTTTTCGCCCCTTTTTCTCTTTCACAACTGTTTTACACACCCTCTTTAATCCTATGTCTTCTTGTAAATTGGCTTGCCCCGTGTCCATAATGCATAAAATAGTCACTATAACATCTTTTAAGTTTCCCAACTCCTGGTTCAAGACAACAGCCAGTCTAAAGCTGTACTTTCTGCCCCAAGTCCAAAGTTCCAGAGAGGCTGAATGCCCATCCATCTCAGATGGAAAAGCCTACTGCTGGATCAATGAAGGTAGCTATGATAATTTTGGGGAAAGAACATAGCTGCTCCTACTATAACAAGAACAATTCCCAAACTATGGAGGAAAAGCAGGATGGGGGCACTGCTACGCAAGCAAAACAGTAGATGAACACTTCTGTACCTTTTCTGAGTGGACAAGTGTGCGTGTGTTCTAAGACCCTCACCTTGATTAAACTTTAGTGATGCTCTTCTGAGTACTCATCTTGCCTAGGCCCTGACCTTGGCCCTTCCACATCCATGCTATCCTTGCTGTTAAGACGGCCAGTGATGCAGGCAGTGACAATTCACAACAAGAAGCAAGTCTAGGGTTAAGTTTTTATTCATTTTCCAAGAAAGGAGAGGGGCATGGTGTGGAGAGACACCATCATTGAGGGGTAGGGGTTTTCAGCATTTACTGGATTATAATCCGATTTAAAAATGGTGGAGGTTGGGGTTGCTATTGTATGGCCCCTGGGCTGTAGGGGTGTTGTAACCCGGGGCTCCAGTTTGTTCCAATGTCATCTGCCTATGGCTGTAGGGAACGGTCAGTTCTGTTCTTGCTTTCCAGTAATTTCCAGTCCTGGGCACAAAAGCTCAGAAGAGTAAAATGATAAATCATCTTTAACAAGGTCACAGGTTTGTTCCCTGCTCAGTAAATGGTTCCACAATAGCAAATGGTGCTGGCTTTATCCTTTTGAAACTGGAAAGGCTGGTGTTCGTGTTGTCTGTCACCTACCAGACCCATTGAGACAGGGATTGAATCTTTATAGGCACTTTATTCAGATGGTTGGTGATCTGAGAAGACAGCAGGTTTGCACCCTAACAGACTGTCTTACGTTCCATTATAAATGGGCCCTTTTATAAGAAGAAAGGTGTAGGTAAGGGGTTTGGAATTTGGTCAGAGGTCATCGTGTCACCCTGGAGTAGAATGACTCAGATAACAACTTGATTGCTTGCAGTCCTCCTGAGGAAGAAGGTGGAACTTCTTATAGTTACCTGGAGCCAAGGTGGGTCATTCCTGCAGTTCTTGAAACAACAGGTTTTTACACACATTGATTACTAAGCTTATTAGCTGTTACCTGAAACTAAAATTTTCCAATATCTGAGTCTCTCATCACTTGCACTTACCATACCTGCACAGCCTGGTCTTAACAAGATTCCCCCCATTCCACCCTTAAAAGCTGATCTAGTTCTTCATACCCACCTTTGATGTAAAAATTCTTGGCCCACCTTTAGCAAGAATCCCCTTACCCTGATGTGTCCTCTTTAATAAATCCCCACTAGCCCTTCTATTCAGTTGAACCTGAGCTCTCTGCCCTCTTATAAACCTCATTTGTTGCAATAGTCTTGAATAATCTTACCATTATAGCTGTCAGAATAACTTGAACAATTCATACACACAAGATTTGGACCACGCTGTGTAATTTTCTAAATTATTTAACAATACATCTGAAATATTTGATGAAGTATTTTTCAACATTTTTATTAACTACTTATCATTTTTACCATGCCACAAATAAAATGTGGCATAAGAGGCTCAAGTAATAATAATTTGGGTATACTGGATTACATTTTTCATTTTTATGTTTTATTTAAAGAATTAACATCTTTTTCAAAGATCTTACTATTTTTTTAGAGAGAAGGGAAGGGAGAGAGAGAAACACCAATGTATGGTTGTCTTTCACCTGCCTCCAGCTACGGACCTGGCTGAAGACCTGGCTTGCAATCTGGTTATGTGCCCTGGCTGGGAACTGAACCAGCAACCTTTGGGTTTGCAGGCTGGCACTTATCCACTGAGCCACCAGCCAGGACTGGACTACATTTTAAAAAAATATGTGACCTCGGAGTCAAGATAAAGCCCCTTGTTAAGATCTCAGACAATTTTAAAGAAATTGCTTCTCAAATACTCTAGGCTAGTGTGAGAAACAAGGTAGTGACTCTCAAAGTAGGCTAAACCACAGTAGAACCAGCTATGCCAAACCCTAAACAAATCAGAAAGTTTCTGAGTTAACAGGATTAACAAAGTGAGAACATGACTAGGCTTGTTCTAGGTACCTCTGAGAATAAAGGAAAGGAGGAATGGCCATGCTATGGTTTAAACTGCCCAATCATCTCTTTAATCACGCCAGATTGTGACTCCAAAGTACTCAGCCAATGAGGAAGTGGGGGAGGGACTGTTCAAATCAGGGCATAAATTTGTCTGTTTCTCTCACTTCTCTGTGCCTGCCACTAGATACCACCAGCAGGCACTCGCTCTTGCAAGAGCGTAATTAAATACCTTGCTTTCACTATACTCCTGACCTCATTGTCAATTTGTTTTATGAACTGGAAGAGCATATTTCTCACACCAGGAAAAAGATTTCTAAGAATCTTAAAAGCATGCTTCAAAAAAAAAGTGGGCCTTACCTTCTCAGCTAGACAAAAGAGCTTGTGCAAGAACCAGGCTATTATCACACTCTGACCTGTAGGCCAAAGTAGAGCAGGACTATAACCTGGAAAAGGGTGGTGGGATAATTTTTAACTAACATATCGAAGAGCCACAAAAGAAATGTTTTTATGAGAATTGAATTAAGAAAAACAACCAGCTCTCGCACTAAAATGGACAGTTCAAAATGAAGTCACTGGGCTCCCAACCACTATGGCTGGGAAGCAGGCTAAGCAAGGTATTCAGCTGCCAATCAGGCCTTTTAATGTGGAATAAGTGAGGATGAACAAGAAGGTAGGGCTAAGAACCAACTCAGGTACAGTCTCTGACTGATCTTGTTTCCAGGGATGGTTCCTTGGGTATGGTCTGAGGTGCAAAGACTTGAGACAGACTAAAAAGACAAGTTATCTGTCAACCATCACCTTGAGTGCAACATGAACAAAGAATTACAAAAATCACTTTCAAAACGTGGGGGTGACTGTAAAAATCAGTTTAATATGAGTAAGGTTTATTTATAATTTAGTAAACAGTGTCAAGTGCTTCCAATAGGTCAAGATGAGAACAATGGATTCAGCAACATGGAGGTTACCAATGACCCTGAAAGCCGTTTCTGAAGAATGCTGTTTATGAAAGCCTTATTGCAGTTCAATTCAAGAGTGACTGGAAAAATCATGGCAGCGGTAACGCATAGTTTTGGGTCTTCCTGAATTCCCACGTAAAAGGAAAGCAACTAGACAGCACCACCAAAAACCCATGGACAATCTTTACAACGAAAAATGGTGACCCTTAAAGCACACCTGGAATCAATGAAACATCCAAAGCCAACGGTATCCATCTGGGAAGAAACACAGAGGGAAAAGGGGAGCAAATGACAAATTAATTGAGACAAAGCAGAATGGCAGTTAAGTTTCCAGAAGCTGGAGGGAGAGGAAAATGAGGGATTGCTGTTTAATGGGTAGAGTCTCAGTCCTGAAAGAAAACCAGTTCTGGAGATTGGCTCCACAGCAATGTGAACCTATGTAATAATACCGTCTGTACACTTCAAAACAGTTAAGATGGTAAACTCTGTATGTGATACAGAAAAATATCCAGGGAACTAATCTCATAAAAATGATTATTACAAGTATCAAGAGTAAATTCTGTAAAGATATTCTCATTAAAAAAAGTATGCAAATCTATTAAAGAAAATTTAAAATATCTATATACGTAAGTGATATACCTGTTGTTACAATGCCAATTCCTCACAGACTGATCTAAGGACTTAATACCACCCCAATCAAGGGGATTGGCAAATTAATCCCAAACTTTAAAGGGAAATGCAGAAGACCTAGAATAACCAAATATTGAAAAACAACCACATTGCTAGACTTGCATAACCTTCTTTAAAGAGTTGGCTGGTGTGGCTCAGTGGCTTGAATGCTTGCCTGCAAACCAAAGTGTTGCTGGTTCTATTCCCAGTCGGTTTGGTCCCACATGTGGGTTGCAGGCCAGGTTCCCCATTGTTGGAAGAGTTATAAGTAACAGATTGATTTCTCTCACACATCAATGTTTCTCTCCCTTTCTCCCTTTCCTTCTACAACTAAAAATCTTAAAAAAAAAAAAAAAGGCTTGGGTCATCCTATTTGTATTTTTATTCTCAAGAATTGCAAGACTCTAAGAAGCTTAAGAAAGAACTGATTAACATTTGAAGGCAACATCTTGGAAAAGAAGACCTGGAAGACTTTAATTACAAATGTGTCCAACAGAAAGAAGTAATAACAATATGGTTTTCCATTTTAAATTTTATTATAGTACAGAGTAACAAGTTTTGAGTTTTCTACATAGGAAAAGACTGGTCAACTCAGATGCTTCATAGAAAAATTAGAATTCAAAAAACAAATATAAATCCATAGTTGCTTTTGTGGCTAAAGGGGAAAAAACTATTTAAAAAGTTACCAAAACTCTAACCATATATGAGACTATTATGAAATTCAAACAGTAGATTTACCACACATATTCATATTACATTTTCAAAATTCTAATATTGCAAACCATAACCACAAAATTTGGCTACAGCTAATTGTTTCAGAAAAGTTTTAAAAATTAACAAACTTATGACTATAAAAATGTAGTTTTGTAAAGTTAAAAAAAAACTTAAATCTTTATTTATGGAGTACAATCTTCTTAAATTTCTTATAAATAGCTCTCAAGACATATATTACACATCTGCTACAAGCTTCTTTACCTGAGAGAATTTCCCAGGATCCTTCACACCAAAGGATTACCTTCAAGAAGTCTTCCATTTTACTCACATAAATATGATTAAACTCCTACAGAAGTGATTCTAGACATATGCATTCTTAATCTACCCTTCCCCAATTAAGTTTTTGTTGAAAGGACTTTACAAAACAGAACAAAACAAAACAAAAAAACATTCTTTGGTAAAAGTCACATATTTCCCCCTTTCAAAATGAACACCTCTGCAAATGATTTACTAAGGAAGAAGATCTTGAGAATGTCTAACATTAGTTGGAAAATCTATGTAAATAAATAGCTGTCTAGTCCTAGGAAGTAGGTCTAACATCAGAGAGTCCATCTAAATGGACTGTATTAAAATGTCTGAGTCTTTACAATTATATTAAAGATGGTAGCCTTAAGAACAAAGCCATAGGGAATTAGTGCTATTGGCAAATTAAGAAGAATGTCCTACAGAGAATTCTGTGAACCAAGTGGCTGCTGTATGTACTTTCCTAGTTAGAGAAGGCCTAGTGTTCTCTCAGGGCATACAGGGTCTCAGCCCAAGGCTAGGATAAACCCTCTTTCATTTAGAAGAGGGACAGAACACAGATGCAGGACAAAATGAGAGGCTATTTAGAAAGGCAGTCAAGGGAGGAAAGAACCCAGGCATCTTAAGTACAGGCTCTGGAATTCTCTTTTTTTGCAGTTAAATGAAGCACCAGTGGTAGTAAACGTCTGACCAAAATCAAGCACATAATTTTAAAAGGCAGAGGGTGACAACTGGGGTGGGTGGAATTAGCACAACACAGAGGTCATCCATAATGAAGGAACCTCAGAGGAGCCAGAAATAAACAATTTGGTGCGGGAGACCCCTGCTGGCCATTCCTGATGGGCACCAGAGTCCCCAGTCCCCAGTCAGCCTACCCTCCCACAGCCCACAGGGATACAGTTCATTACATGATAGAAGAACTTCCCATACTTCCAGAAACCAATACCTTCAAGCCATTCCCCAAGAAACTGGGAGGACAAAGCTCAGTAAGGACAAAGTAGGGTGTCAGAAAGCTTTGATAGCCAAGTCTGTGGTCTTCAGTCAGGTGACAAGTCTAGGTATATAGCAGCATTCCCCCCCAAAAAAACCCTTCCCCCACCTAGTCTTTTTCCTCATGGAAATGAAAGGGGACATTTTTCCCACATCAGATGAATAGCATAGAGGAAACACACATAGGGAGTTTTAAAAACTTTTTCAGCTTTTATCGCTAAAGGAATCTGACCAGCAGCTTCTAGGAACACATTTTTTAAAAATCATGTACAAAAAGTTGTAGGAAGCCAAAGTCTTGTTATTTAAAAAAAGAATTTATCAAATGAACAGCATTATTATAGCAACTCAAAGCACTTGGCACAATTTTTCCAGTTTCTTATATCACAATAGCACAAAAATGTAGGTTCTTTACACCTACATTTGAATGTTGACTCATCACCTGAGTATTATTTATTACAATAGTCACTTGAGTCAACTTACATATATGCCCACGGTCCTCATCTCTCTTGATCAGGTAAACGCATAAGTTCCCAGTTGAGAATAAAAACCAGGTAACTGTAACTAGTCTTTTTTTGTATTAGACCAACTTTTAGAAGGAACTTCAGTCCACAAACCAAGCCTTAAGCATCTGGAAATCATGGATTGACTGGTCAGACTAAGGAAGAAAGCTTCCAGGGCCCTGCCACTGACAACGTCCTTTCTTTAGTGTTTCCCTGAGCCTCTTTCTGCAGGAGAAGGGGGCCAACAAAGATCAAAGAACACAGGGCCTTGTTAGCTTGACCATGACCTACTGTGAAGATGAGCTCTAAAGTCCCACCAGGGCTACCAGACCCAGTGAACAGGAAGAAAACATAACAAAACTAGTTGCTGATATGATCTGCCTCCCTCCTTGTGGTCTTTCCTTGAGCCAATCTCACGCAGAGGTCTTTGTCACATCCTCCACCCCTTGTGGTGGCCACTGCAAGGCCTTCTGCCAGAGAGCTGCTGCTACCCAGACAGCCCCACTCCCTCAGCCTGTCCTCCCCCACAAAGCTCACTCCCACCGGCTTGCTGAGCACATAGAAGTCCTAGCCTTAAAAACAAAAAAGGTTCTTTTCCTCACAAGCACCTTTAAAAACTGACTCTCAAGACACTGTCATTAGGGCAAGTTCCTAGATGATCCCCCAATTGTATTTGTTTTTCTAGGAAGACAGCAAAAAAAAGTAGAAATGAAGAACTTGACTAATTTCCAAAGTCAGCATTTTGGCACATGGGAGTCCAGCTTACATGGAACGCAATTCTGCCCAACTCGTACGTACAGTAGGGCACAGGGCAGTCTTTTCAGCCTCTTTCAGCCTCAGACCTTCCCTGCCAGGGAGGTTGAAGAGTCTTTCCATCCCGCATGAAATACTAATAGAGGCGTCCCTGTGGTGTTTCCACTGGAGTCTCTAAAGGACTTTCCACTGCGTCAACTTTTTCCTGACTGAGAATATCAGTATTGCAAATGGACATCTTGGGCAGCTGCCCGAAGTCTAGCATCTCATGGGCATCACTCTGAAAGTATGTATTTAAAAATTTTCGGTGGGTGTTACTTATGACTTAATTAAATACCCCCACAGTCCACCTTTCCTTCTAAGTATATTTGGTCACTTGACAACTTGTGTAACAGGTCTTACCTGGTTAGCCCTGTTTGATCACCGCCTGTGATCCTCACCTCAGCAAATCTACTCCAAAAAATTATAATGGACATTAACAGCATGGTCCCATTACAGATCTGAGAACACAAGCCTTCTGCCTTTACCATTCCAAAGGCCTCAAGGTGGAAGAGAAAATGGGGTGGAGGGGGGGCGGCAGCTGACCTTAACTGAAGGAGGGTGCAGCAGGCCCCAGCCAGGAAGCAGCTTCTCAGGTAAGGCCCTAAAGTATTATTAACAGCACAAACAAGTACAAACTATAGTTCCCCATTATTTAGACAAAGAAAACAACATCAATATTGTTCTATAATCATGTAACTCCACAAACAGTCATCATTATTGTGGTAACTTGGATCGGGTGTTGATAATACAGTGGGGGGTCACACAGGTGTGGTAGCAAATTCTGCTTTTTCACATTATAACAAAGATGCTGAACCCAGAAAGGGTGAGGGGACCTTTGAGAAGGGGTATGGAAGGACAATGGCAGATGTGATTCCCAGCATCACAACTTCAAAGGGGCCTGGAGGAAGCAGCTCAGGGGAGTTAACCATGTGCTTCCTCTTGTGCCTGATACACATGGGGGGGGGGGGGCTGCTCCTGTAGGCCAAGGTGTGGGGAGGGCTCCACATTCTGTCAAGGGCGAAGGGCTCAGGATTTGGGCATGTTTTCTATTCCAAGCCTAAGAATCATAGGCCACAGAAAGTAAATTTCTATTCCTGTGAGAAGATGTCACACTCCAAACTCTGTTTTGGTAAAAACATGCAGAAGAAAAATACTAGCCCAACTACTATCCCAGTTTTTAGGGGCAAGACACATACAAAATATATTATCACTCAGGATTAGCTCAGTTGAAAAGTTAAATTCTTTTGGGATGATCTGTTAGTTTCTTTTTGAATTTAAGAATTAAAAAAGCTAATCAGGTAATATTTTGTAAAGCCTTTTTAAGTACACCCCAGGCAAGGGATGCTGGCTTTTTAAAAAGCGCCAGTCACTGCTCAGACCTCTGGGACATTTGTTCAAAGGATGTCACTTCCAGCCTGCAGGCCTGCAGGGGCCTGCTCAGATCCTCACACGTAGAACTGCCGTGAAGGACAGCAGAGGGGTGCGACCAGAGTCCACAGGTACAAGAGCACACAAGTCCAGCAGGAGGCCATCTTGACCCAGAAGATGGACCAGCTCCCGCTGAAGAAGGTTTCGATGTTGGCACTTTCGTAGCTGTGAAAACAAGAGAGCCATCATGGTCAGAGCCAGGACAGAACAGTGAGGAGAAGGTCTCTTCTCCCTGTTTCTGCCCTTGCTCCAGCCTTTCCTAGTTCCTAACAACTGAATTCATATGTAACTCAGATCTATTTAAAGTGTACAACTCAATGGCTTTTATTATGCGCAGAGACTCGAGTAACCACCACCACAGTACACTTTAGAACATTCTCATCACCCCAGAAAGAAACCCTGCACCCTTTAGCCACCCTCCCATTTCCACCCCTCACCCCAGCCCCCGGCATTCACTCATCTACTTTCGGTCTTCATGGATTTTCTTATTTGGGACATTTTCATTTTCAAATGTAATCAGCCTTTTGGGACTGGCTTTTTTCAAGGTTATCTATGCTACAGCGCTTGTCAGTACTTTATCCCTTTTTATTGCTGAGTGATATTCCATCGTCTGGGTGCAGCACTTCTTGCTTATCCATCATCAGTTGATGGACATTTGGGTTGTTTCCACTTTTTGGCTATCATCGATGACGCTGCTGTGCACACTGCATACAAGTTTTTGTGTGGACACAAATGTGCTTTTTCTTGACGTGCGTATCCACCTAAGAGTAAAACTGCCAGATCATATCATAACTTTATGTTTAACATTTGAGGAACTGCCAAACTGTTTTCCAAAGTGGCTGTATCATTTTCCATTCCTGCCAGGTGTGTAGGAGGGTTTCAATTTCTCCCCGTCCTCAACAGCATTTGTTATCATCTGCTGATTGAGTACAGCTCCCTCCCTTTTTTCTTTAAGCTTGTCAAGCCAAACATTTCCAGGAATTTTCAAAGTACCACTGGGGAGCATCAGAAGCTCCCTTCCTATCTTCTCCCTCAAGAAAATGGCTGGGAAGAGCCTCCCACTCCTCTGTTTGAAATGGCCACCCCACCATCCCAGCCCCACTAGGTCCTCCTCATTGCTCTTCCTCATTCCATTTTCTCCCCAGTACTCACTACTACCTGACACACTGTATCTCATTTGAATCAGGTCTCCCCCATGAGAATGTATACCCTGCCCTGCCACTTAGAACAGTGGGGCACATAGAGGCCACTCAAATATTTGTTGAATGAATGAATGAATGAAAGTACAATGAACCTAAATATCTTTCTTATGTATATCCTCATTTACCACAAACTATGAACCAACAGAAACTTTGGATCAAAGAATAAGCCAAAAGAATCTATATGATTCAAAAGTTAGATATATATATATATATATTTAAATCACACAGGCTTATGAATGCATAGAAAAGGAATAAAAGGATACATACCATATTGTCAGTGATGGCTATGTGAAAGTCACCGTCATTTTTTTTTTTTTTAAGATTTTTTATTTATTATTTTTAGAGAGAGGGGGAGAAGGAGAGAGACATCAATGTATGGTTGCCTTTCACCTGCCCCCAGCCACCTGGGACCTGGCTGGAGACCTGGCTGGAGACCTGGCTTGCAACCTGGTTATGTGCCCTGGCTGGGAATTGAACCAGCGACCTTTGGGTTCACAGGCCGGCCCCTTATCCACTGTGCCACCAGCCAGGGCTCTCTTTTTACACTTGCATATTAACCCATGTCACCCTAATAAATTTAATAAAAATTTTAAAAAGCAGATGATTACTTAAGAATTCCAAGTGCTTCCTCCATTACCGTTATTACTGTGATTAATACTATGTTCTTCAAGATTACCCACAGAGAGTTAATCTCCCTTCTTTTCAAACTTGAGATCAGCCTTGGTAGGTTCCAGAGTTAAAGCAAGCTGCTAGACTGGTAGGAACTTGAACTGTCTCTGTAAGGGTGAGAACAACTTGACTTGGAAAAGTTTAGTGGCCTCCAGGAGCTCTGTACCTATGTCTCAGCACCTTAAAGAATAGAATCTATATTGTTTTTTAAAAAACTGCCCCTTCTGAAACATCTAAGAAAATGGGCCACTCACTTGAACCAGTTGGTGACGGTCATCATCACATAGAGGGAAGCCAAAAAGAACACGCAGTGGAAATAGGAATAGCTGTAGACAGTGCTTTTCTTTTCGTCATAAATGACGCCCGGCCCCTCTTTCATGTTCCTCTGCTCTTCAGTATCTGTGAACCATAAAGCCAGCACAGGCTCAATGAGCGAACACATGCACACTGACCACTTTGGCAAAGACGCACTCATTTCATCCCAAGGGCTGTTCAGTAGAAAAGATGGCAGAAGCCACTTGTACCCTTCGGTAATTTTCATCTATGCCCTAAGCACAAACCCCTAGCGTACCCCAGGACCCCCTGAACAGGATTAGTTATCTAACATCCCACTTAACAGAGCAGAAGAGAGCCATTAAAAACCAGAAAACTTATAAGCTCAGGAGAAAGTAAGAGAGAGCAGACCAGGAGTTCACAAGTCCTTGGGATCCTCCAATTTAAGAAGAAGAGTTAGGCTGAGGTGAAAAAAATGGTTCAAACAAGTGTCAGGACCTCTTGCTATTTTCCAATTTTATTTTCCTTAAAAAAAAATTAAGTATTTTCTGCTTTCTTAATCTCACTGTACAACTTAACTTAAACATGAGTCAAAATATTAACACTGATTTGTCACCTGCCAGACTATCAATACAAACAGAATCCAACAACCCTCTGGGATGAATGTGAAAAGTATACTCCCAGTAAATCAGCTTTGGAATAAGTTTCCCCTTATCATTTGGTTATTTGTACCTGAATCTCAAATGCTTACAGACTAGAGAGCTACAGGTATGGAGGGCCACACAGATACACAGAGGAAAGTACTCTACTTACCTTCTCCATAGGGGACGAAGCAAAAGCAACACCGAGCTACCTGGTAAGGCAAAACCAAAAGTCAGATGGTTTGCTCTCTGCTTTTCCCTCTCCATTCACATCAGCAAACATTAAAGGCCACTGCATACCAAGCCTTTCAATCGAAATTATATCTCAGGTCCTGAACTGTACACTTTGTCCCTTCAGAACGTTTTATCCAAAGCATCTGTTCTTCCCAGATGCTCTGGGTACTGGTGATTGGAAACAAACGAACATGGAGTGGGCCACCAGACCCCCTTCAAATCTACACTCGCAGTTACTCCGACTGCTATGAGCAGGCAGGCTCTAGGTTGCAGAGTCGCCTGCCAGGGAACAAGCCGTTCCTGGACAACCCACAGGAATGGATGCCCACAGCAGGGGGGCAGCCACGGACCCCTGTATGATCCTATTTAGTTGAGGAAACTGAGATCAGGCAGGCTCAAGAATTGGCCTGAAGTTACGCCACTAGCTAAGTGATGAAATTGGGACATGAGCAGGATGGGAACTCCAAGGTCCACGACTCACAAAAGGCAGCAGGCAGCAGGCAGTATGTGATTCCTAGGAGGTGGCGAAGCCAATAGCATTAGAAATGGTAAAGCTAAGGAATGTGGAGCAGGAGGCCTGCCCTCAGTTCCTGTGAAACCCAGGCTGCCCCGCTGGCTGCTGCCCTTCAGCACAGGGGTCCTGGGGACGGAACGGGTGGGATGCTTTCCTTTGAAGAGTCTGCTATCTCAAAATAATACACTCATTCAACAAATATCAGGTTATTAAAAATAACTCCATGATTCCAGAAGGAACTCTAATAAACAAATAAGAAACCCTATGTGTACCAAGATGGTCTGGGAAGGGCTGGGTCCTTGGCATTTTCTGGCTGACATTTTTACTACAAAACAAACAAACAAACAAACAAACCCAACAGTGAGGCAGGGACAAGGACCTGGGAGCCTCCGTCCATTTATACACCTCAAGGTCAAGGCCACATCCTTGTTTCCCTCCTACTTTAAGGGAATTTGCGATAGAGGGATTGGCTTTGGCAAAATCTTGGGTCAAGTGACACAAAGACTCACTAATTCCTTCAGGGGGCCCAAGAAATGATGTGCTGGGTCCTGGAGATTTTGAAGCTTAAGTTACCACAAGAAACTAACTCTTTCAAAGGCGTATCCTGTGGAATGTGACACAAAAACAAGCAAACCAACTTCCCTTCTGCATGCTCTCCATTTCTGAAGGAACCACTGGGACTATTTCCCTTGGAATAAGAAAAACATCCTCTCTTAGACCTTACTTAGAGACTTGCTGTTCTTTGCACTTTAACTCTGTGCACAATAGGGATATTGAAACCATAAGGTACCACCTCAGCAGGTGGGCACCCACTCAGTGGTGAGAACAAACGCCTGCCTTCTAGCAACCATTCTCTTCTGTATAATAGGCAGTAACTTATTCAGACTCAGCACAGCCTTCTCCTTTCTTTCTTTTTTTTAAGTGACAGAAAGTGCTGGTGAATGATGCTGGCAGGCTGACAACCCTTCATAGCGGTTCACTTTCTCTAGCTCAGGTACAGGAAAGACCATCCCTAGAGATGCAGTTGCAGAAGAAAATGCCCATCAGATATACCCAGGCTCTTAAACCCAGGGAGTCATTAGGATGCAGCCAGGGCCGGATGCCAGACAGGGTCAGCAGCCCAGCCCAGCCAGGAGACAGCAGCTATGCTCCTGGGAAGCAGTGGTTAGGAACATAGGTTCTGGAGCCACAGTGCATGGCTTACACGTGGGCAAATCAAAAGTTTCAATGACTTTGTAAAATGAAGATAAAACCCTCACTGGCTTTCAAGAGGATTAAATGAAATGACATATGTAGTGCCTAGAACAGTGGGTAGAACACAGCATGTGCCACAAGTCTTAGCCATCACTGGAACTTCCCCTTCTTTCCATTCTTGGGGTCAGGGTTGAGTCTTCCTGCTGCCTCCCTCTGGTTAGCCCTTTTCAGACTGTGGTGGATGTTCCACTGAGGACCCTAGAAAAAGACTTCTGCACAAGTAATAAAATAAGACACTCTGCTGAGCGATTGGCATCTGCCAACCACCATGATTCTTCGGACAGCTATTCACAACTCTTTACTCGATAAAATACCCACCTGTTGGAACCGATGCACTTAAATAAGCTAATGTACAGACAGTGCTCAGCCGTGTGGCACATAACAGCTCCTGGCTCCTTCCCTTCTCCAGCGATCTCTCCTCCTTTGGAATAGCTATGACATAACCTTATGGTTGTGCTACAGAGGGAGGGCATGGACCAGTATAAAACAGAGGGATGGACTAGAAGTTAAACACACACACACACACATTCCATTAGGACAGAAGAATAAAGCCACCCAGGCCTCTCTGGTGGGAGGTAGGCAGCAGGAAGCTACACAAGAGGCCCATTTTGTTGGAGGAAATTCCAGAGCATATCCAGGACATTTCTTTCTTTGTACAAAATTTGTACTCTTGGAATCATGGAACACAGATCCATAAAGATGCAAATAAACATAAAAAGCCTCCCCAGAAACGTGGGATTTCTGAGATCAATCAGGATGGGAAAAGGAAATAAACTTACTTCCAGTTCAGGAGCTGCGTATCGCCCCTGCAAAGCATCAGAACTCGATCTTGTGGTCGATGTCAAGCTAGGAAATGAACAGAAAGGTCGGCAGAGCACATTGCTGTGTTATGGCACACGGAAGGGGTGGCTGCCTAGCCAAGTGTGCCTGTCAGGCTCACTAAGCCTCCCACTAAACCCCCAGTTCTCGCTGCTTAGATAAACGTAATCTACTTTAATATCCACTTTAGTACCAAATGGGCTGACCAATTCTATAGCTAATGTCATTTTACATGAATTGCATTAGATCATTGTGTGCAAAGCAAAGTTTGTAAAGAAATAAGTTGCCTTCTGGTCCCAGATCTTGGTTTTCACCTTTCCTCCCTTACATGCTCAATTTTCTTACTTCACTTTCATTGTTCTCCTCACTTTGACTAGTCTCACTTGGCAGGGGTCAAAAGCAATGAAAGAACACTGAGATGCCAATAAAAAGCAAAGGCATGAAAAAGCATAGGTCACAGTTACTTACTGTGATAATCAGCCTATAGCCGAATAAGGTTTTCTGTTTAGAAATTTAATATGGAGTAGCTGTTCAGTGTGATTTTTTCAAAAAGAAAATTCTTCCAGCCACTTTCCTCATACCTTGAGAAATGTTAAAAATTTTTACTTGCAGAAGTAAAAAAATGTACTTATTTTTCCACGATAAAGGAGGGAACCTTGTAAGCAAATAGAAAAAGATGCCATACTTAGGGTTCTAACTGTATAAATTAATTTAGCTGTCATTTACTGAGGCCTGCTGTGTGTCCGGCCCTGTTCTAAGCATTGAACACTCAGTGAAAAAGACAATCCCTGCCTCACATAGCTTCCATGCTAGCATGGAGGCAGGTGTGTGTGCTTGTGTGTGCATGTGTGTGCATGATGTTGGTGGGGCCGTTGGCTAGTACAGAGGCAGGAATTAACAGGTTCTTTTTAACCAAATAAACCATATGAGGCAACCCCGCCTTCTCTTTTCATTCTCAAACTCTTTCCAAAGGAGAGATCAATGAGATGCAAATAAATAATAAAAAGTCTTAGTCATAAAAAGGTCCTCTGGGATTCAAGCACATTGTTTCTTTTGTAGTCCACTCAAGTCCAAAGCATTATTTTATTTCTGCTTTGAATAGATGGATGCTAATCAAGGCCCACTCCCCTCCCCCTTCTGGACTCTGAGCTTTGTCAGAGGAATGACAGAAACATTTCAATGCCTGTACATCCAAGAAACACATACACCTTGCTTCTGCATCTAAGTTTGCACTATATTTTGCCCCAACTGGTGTGGCTCAGTTAGTTGGGTATCATCCTGCAAGGAAAGGTTGCTGGTTCGATTCCCAGTCAGGGCAAATGCCTGGGTTGTGGGTGCCCAGTTGGAACACGTGCAAGAGGCAACCAATCGATGTTTCTCTCTCTTCCTTCTCCTCTCTCCCAAACCAAAAATAAAAAATAAAAAAGGAAATCCACTCTGTATATACTTGTAACAGGGTGCTACATTTTGAGCCTATGAATTATGATGTAATCAGTATACATTTTCCATAGGGGGAATTCAACTTTCAACTTTAGGAAGAGATCATTATCTGAAATTTTCATGTAAAAGATAATACCTACACTTTATAAAGGGGGTATGATAAACATTCTATTTCATAAGTTCTTTGAAATAAATGGTTTCAGAGAAAACAAAGCTTTTGATTCTGGCACTTCAACAGCTTCACTGCCACCATCAGAGAGTACTGCACAGGGACACTTCTATTCTTACCTCTAAAAATAGCAGTTTATTAGCAACATGTGACCTCTATGAGTAGATGCTACTGTAAAATAATATCTTCATTTAGTCGTAGCCTTTCCCCACAAAACACTCTTCTTGGAATTGTCAAGAAAATAATGTTTTTGCAAGCTCCTAAAAAGTGTAGGAAATTCTTACTATGTGCACTCTGGCTAAAATTGACCCACCAGCACAGGACAAGTTGTTGTGTAATTCCTGGATTATCCATAACTTCTTGTCTCCCAGACCTAAAGTATGAGTGATGTTAACCAGGACTTCCCAAGGCAGGTAAAGGAGACTAACAGTATTTGGCTGGGACAATGTGTTACCACAGAGAGAATGTCCAATACATGAGCACTGCTGCTGTATCTGGTCCCCAGCAACAAAAAGTCAGCTGTGGCTTACACGGTTATAACACTCCTCCCATACTCCTCCTTTGGGAACCACTGCCATGCCCACAGCCTCTTCCATATCGGTAGAGGGACTCCAAACACAGGTACCTTTGGCACCTGCCTCAGTTGCTTTTGGAGCTGCCAAAGTTCCCCAGATTGTAGGGAGTCTCTAAAAACCACATCCAGACTTCCCTTTTGAAGACTACACATTCTGCTTCCCTGGCCAAGTCACAGGGCAGGCCTTTAAGAGATCCCACACTATTTCCCAGCCTTTGTGTGATGAAGTGCAATTACAGTCCCGCTGTGCTGTATAACTGGCAACTTGCAGCTCGCAAAGGACACCAGCATCCTATGTGAATTGGGGGCAGGCCTCAACATGCCCATGGTGCAGAGATATGAAAATTTCTAGCTGGTATATTAGAAGGTGCCAGGATTCCCAACACCATGAACAGGAAGTCAAAGCAGACCAATTTAAAAATCAAAAACAAGAAGACTCACCTAAAATGGGTAGACAAAGGAACAACACCCTCCTCCCTCCTTTGAAAGGAAAGGAGGAATCCCCAGAAAGAGTGCTAAATGAAAAAGAGGCAAGCACACTATCAGACATGGAATTCAAAACAAGGATGATAGAGAAGCTCAATGAGCTCAGTGAGCTCAAAGAAAACTACAAACAACTTCAGGGGAACTAGGAAGAACTCCAGGGGAACTACAAAGAACCCCATGGAAGCTACAAGGAACTTACTGAGAACTACACCAGCATTAAAAAGGACATAGAAACTATCAATAAGAGGCAGGAGAAAATGAAGACTACAATTTCTGAATTGAAGAACACAGTAGAAAGAATAAAAAACAGGCTAAAGGAAGAAGAGGACTGGATCAGAAAGCTGGAGGTCCACATAGAAAAAAATTCCCAGATAGTGCAACAAAACAAAAAAAGACTGGAAAAGAATAAAGAGGTTTTAAGAGAGATACAGGACAACATGAAACATAATATTATCTGTATCAAAGGGATACCAGAAGGAGAAGAGGAGCAAGGGATAGAATACCTGTTTGAAGTTTTCAACTTAAGAAGAGAAAAAGTCACACAAGCTCAGGACGCACAGAGGGTCACAATGAAGATGAACCCAAACAGACCCACTCCAAGACACATTATAAATAAAATGGCAAATTTCAAAGCCAAGGTGAGAATCCTAAAAGCAGCAAGAGAAAAACAGCTAATAACATATAAGAGAACTCTAATAAGGATATCAGTTGATTTCTCGACAGAAACACTACAAGCCAGAAGGGAATGGCAAAAGATATTCCGCACAATGAAAAACAAAGGCCCACAACCAAGACTACTCTAACCAACAAGGCTCTCATTCAAAATGGAAGGGGAAATAAGGAGTTTCCCAGACAAAAGAAGGCTAAAAGACTACATCTCTACCAAACCAGCACTATAATGTTGGCTTAAGAAGATGAAGAAAGACAGAGAGAAAGAGGAACACATGGTGTTCATTCACACATAAATAAGATGTGCCTGCTTTGGAGAACAAAGCACTCCGGGCATCAAGAAAATGATTCTTCCATCCTTCTGAATTTCCCCAGAGCCCATTTTTCCTCATGAAGTAATGAATGAATAAGGGAAACAAGAAATGACAATTTTATCCTGTAAGTGGCCTGAAATCCAGGATCACACTTTAGTCATGATTTTATTGCTTATTCCTTTCCTTTACCCCCACCCTCCTTCCACATAGTAGGTCCTAATATTTACAGTCATGCACTAAATGCCACACGAGAAACAGCCACCTTCATCTATGGGGACAAGGCAAATGAACAGTCTCCCTGCCTATTCTTTCCATTTCAATCCTTTTGTCACCACCTTCCATCCCATCAAGCACCTATTCTGCTTTGCCTCTGTCTTCTCCCACTTTGTACCCAAACAACATACAGAAACTTCTTTCACTTTGTCTTACTGTCCCATCTCCATTTCATGCTTGTATTTTCCCAGAGAGATCACAAACACAAGCCCACATTTCCAGAATCACACACTAGTGACACTGCCTGATTCTCAGCCTTGGAGCCTCACATCACACACGTCCACAAAGGAACTTACATGTTCCCCTGCAACTGCTCAGTTCTCTGTATTCACTGTTGTGACCAACAGCCCCTCTCTTCATCTCATTTCTCAAGCTAGAAACCTGGGAATCACCCTTAAAGTCGCTATCCCCTCCTCCTATTACCCCCACCCCTATCAGTCTGAGTTTAGGCCTCATTCTTCTGCACCACCCCACTTCCCTTCCCTACAAAACACCCAGAATGACGTTCTAAAAGAACAACCTAAAGTGTTCAAATTCATCTGGGCCAAACGTGGCCCATGAGCCCCTTGCTAAAGTGCCTGCAGCCTTATTCTCTACCTGTAGCCTCGCCCACCACGCACCATGTGCCCGGTCACATGGAAGGATGGCTGTTTCACAGTCAGCTGCCCTCTCTGGTACCTTCAGGCCACTGTGCTCTGTTCCCTCTGCTCAGAATGGTTTCTTTCATCCCACTCCCATCCTCACCTGCTGGTCCCCTCTGGCTGGCTTTCCAGACTCAGACCCAGCCCCCTCACATCCTCAAGGAAAGCCCACCATGGAGTCAGGGACCCCTGTTGATTAGCATCTTTTATGCCCTGGTTCCAACCGCTATTCTGATCATTTCCCCTGATAAAACTGAGATTCCTGAGGGCAGTGATAGGAATCTTCTTACGTCTGAGATTGCCTCATCCAACCACATGCCTGGTGTCAGATTACTATGTACCTGGTGAGGGCAGAAATGAGTACACATCATTCCCATTAAATCTGACTCCAACACTGCCAAACTGCTAGCGACTGATTCTAGGAACTGGAGGTTCGTGTCTCTCCTCAGAAAGTGTCATGGAAAACAGGCCACTCTTGATGCAGTTCCCAAGTGCTGAATGCAGAGGTTGTGGTGCTCTGTAGCAACATGACACACTGGGTCCTTTGTTAATTAAAGAAAAATCACTGTCCAAAAAAATAAAGTGCCATGATTCCCAAAATACAAATACCTCCCCACTTTATTTTCTTAAGAGTATCAGGCCTAGAACACACCAGAAGAATAGATACCCCTCCTTGATTCACCAACTGTTTTCTTTGTAAGCCAAACTCTCTCTAATGCCAACTTCTCAAACTTGTATGTCCCCATTTTTATATAGTACACAACATTGCTGTAATTGTCCCATTTTGAACAAGCAAGTTTGATATTTTATAAAAATTCTTAACTTTCCCAATTTTGTATTTCGTTTTGGTTATGCCTAAGGGAAAATCTAATTATTTTTATGTAAGCTATCCAGGAACTTGAAGTAGCCAAAAGAATGTTTCATAGCACAAGTGCCTTCTGATGATTTAATTATGCTAGTCATCTAGCTTATCTTTCCAGCCCAGTGAAGAACAGACCCATTCTTCCTGGCCAATACAGGGGAAAAAACTGACCTGTCTTTCCAAATACCCCAGCAAGAGACTCAAGGAAAAGTGGGAATGGAGAGCTACAGGAATAGGCTCCATGCCTGTTTCCTTTCATGTACAATGAAGGGATTGAATTTGACTGACTCCAAGAACCTGTCCAGTCTGACAACTTGAACATGAAACTAACAGAAAAATACTTTTAAAATCCAGGGACCAAGGAGGGAGTTACTGAATAGTTGGGAGAAGCCAGGGCCTGTCACAGCAAGAATCCAGGCCCAGGAGGGGCGGGGGACCAGCCTACAGAATATGCCTGGGGGAACTCCCACATGGGATCCAAGCTGTGACACTTCATCACCACAATAATGCCTGGGTGCAGCAGAGGGCAGCTCTGCAGACAGTGGCCTCCTTCAGAAAGCCAGGGAATGAGTTTTGGCTAAGCCATTCTTCCAGGCTGAGATAACAGAAAAGTAAAAATGAAACCCCGGTGAGAGTGTCAGAAGCAGGGCTTGGAACAGAAACTGAGGGAGGAGGTCACCATGAGAGCCCTTAAGGTGGTGGTGGGGGCATGTGTAGGGGCTTCCTGTACATGTACAGGCGAGAAGATAACGCAGCGAGTCTTCTAAGACCTTACAGGAAAGTCAGCCCAGCAATCTTGGACTTCCATTAAAAATGGGTGACTTCTTCCTTCAATGTACACACTACCCAATCTTTTGGCTTCCTACAATTTCTATCAGGAATTCTAAGAATCCTTGCAATTGTGTTCAAATGACAGTTTCTACCCAGCCTATTTGTAACATCTTCCAAACTTTCATTCTTCAGAGTCTAAGAAGAAAACATAAACCCTAGAAGCCAAGACTTGAAAACCTCCTGATTGGACCACCTCCCAGCCTAGCAGAATTCTCTTCTTTCAAGGCCCTCCTTGGCCTGAACTCTCTTCCCAGTGAGTTGACTCCCCTGAGCTGCAGTGACAATAACAGCAAACATCCACCGCCAGCCCCACCCCGTGTGGTGTTTCACACAGTGTTACACGTGCACACACACCCGGACACCCCCAGATTGCCCTGGTGTGCGGCTGCTGTTTCCCCATCTCCTTCTCCATTGGGCACTATGGTTTTGCAGTCACTACTACCATTTGATAATGTTCACTACTGGCATTTATACAGATCTCAAGTAGCATCTGTCAGCTTTGACATCTGTTACCTTTGGGGGATTATCAGCCCAGACCTACCAAGCTCCACTATGGTGCCTCTAAAGTGCGGGAGAGGTGAGGCTTTATTCATGATCACTCACTCAAGGGTGGTCGTGAAAACCTCATAGGGTAAAAATTTCATGCTGCAAAGTAATGCCATTTGCAGCAATTCTATCAGCACACCAAGTAGAGTTTTTGCCAACTTTCCATTGGTAAGTTTAGAGCAAATCCAAGTCTTGTTTTATTCATCTTAGGCATCTAGCAACCCACAAAAACATATGGTCTTACTCTTTGAAATAGCTTTACACTTTTTTCCTTTTCTTAAAATTGATTTCAGAGAAAGAGAAAGATGAAGGGAGAGAAAGAGAGAAACAGTGATTTGTTGTTCTACTTATTTATAAATTCATTGCTTGATTCTTGTCTGTGCCTTGACCAGGGATGGAACCAGCAACCTTGGCATAATTAAGATAATGCTCTAATCGTCTGAACTACCTGGCCAGGGAAGTTCTTTAATAATAATAATAATAATAATAATAATAATAATAATAATAATAAATGCTAGTTCACTGTAAAAATATATAGTTTTCAAAGAAAACAGAAGAACAAGAAAAAATACATCACTACTATTACAAGTTTGGTTTATTTCCTTCCATAATTTTTTTTATATATGTAGACACAACTATATTTTATTTATTTATTTATTATTTTTTAATTTTATTGTTGTTGTATTACATCCATCCCCTTTTTGCTCCCCTCTGTCCCCCTCCCCACCCACCCATTGCCACCAAAGTCAATCCCACCTGTTGTCCATGTCCATGGTTCCTTTATACTAGGTTCTTGTCTAAGATGCTCCCCTTTCTTGCCTCTGCCTCCCCCCTCCCCCTTTCCCCCTGACCACTGAAGGCCTATTCATTGTATTCATATACTTGGTTCTGCTTTGCTTGTTGTTAGTTTTGCTCATTATTGTCCCGTAATGGGTGAGATCATATGATATTTGCCCTTCACTGACTGGCTTATTTCACTAAGCATAATACTCTCCAGTTCCATCCATGTTGTTGCAAAGGGCAGGAGTTCTTTCTTTCTGCTATATAGAATTCCATTGTGTAAATGTTATATTTTATTTTTTAAGGAATCCTCTATATTTATAGTTTAGTAATCTACTTTACCCTCCCTTGACTTACCAATATTTTTTGTACGCCAATTCAGAAAAAACCTGCGTGAGAAGTGAAATTAGCCATGCTGCTGCCATCTTCCCCTAAAGCCCAACAGTAACAGCCTCAGGAAGAAAAAGCTGCAAAAACGAAGGGCTGAGAACCAGGATTCAAAACTTGGGTGCCTTTATGTTTTTCCTGAAAACATTCATTGACTTGGGCTCAATCCCATCTATTTCTTTTTATATAGCAGGTACTCATGAACAATTATGGAATCAATAAAAATCAAAGGCCAGAAAGTGGTCACCATGTGTGGAAGAGATGCTGTTCCATGACGTGGTCACTTTCTGTTCTGCAAGCTGGACCCAGACCAGAATGGAGTTTGCTTTCTGCGAACCCCACTTAGAGACTGTCTGATTATAATCAACCTTCATTCTGATGTAAA
Source organism: Noctilio leporinus (assembly GCA_004026585.1). Lineage (NCBI taxonomy): Eukaryota > Metazoa > Chordata > Mammalia > Chiroptera > Noctilionidae > Noctilio > Noctilio leporinus. Next base: position 72,789 of record PVIW01005826.1, on the reverse strand, counting down.
TCAGCAGTCCTCCCTTTACTCCTAAACAGGTTGCTGTCCTGACCTGGTCACGCATGTAAAATCATTTACGAACCTAGGAGCACTGGTATGTGATCTCCTCTTTACCATATATAATACTTTGGCACCTGCCAAGAGGCACAGGGATCCATTTCGTCTTACAACCACCCAACACATGCCTGGTATGTACGTTTTCCTTAATAATCTCTACTAATTACTAGACTGGAGTGACCAGCCTCTTTCTTTACTCTTGTTCTGCCCTCCATTTACGGAGGTAAATTTTCAGCCTTGGGGCTTCTCCCTGGGTCTTTGTGTGCTAATGCCATGGTCCCTTCTGGTGCAGCAAGGAGAATCTGTCACTGTCGAAATCAGAATGAGCAGCAATGTCATACGTCCCTCACCACTTGCAACACAAGTTAGCATTTTATGGCTAGATGTGTGATTCTGAACAAGTACTCAGTCCCCTTCTAGCATTAGTGGGTGTTAGAGGCTATAAGATATAAGAGAAAATGCCAACTTGCTCAGAAAGACACTTTATTTCTCTACAAGGTAGCAGCATCAGCACTGCTGCATTTGGGCAAGAGGAAGATTATAATGTGCTTAGAACAAGTTGAACATTTTATACACGGAAACATAACAAGTAAAATATAAAACCTAAACATGAAAAGTTACTGTCAAAGGGAAACTTAATTACCAGTGAAATATCTACCCAAAATAAGAAGAAAAAAGAAAACATTTCTATCCTTTGCTTTCTTTCTCTCTCTGGTAATCTTTTAAACATTTTAAAGGTGGAATAAACCCCACCATAAACATCTGAAACACAGCCTGCTCACATATCACACCTACTTTTGGAGACTGTCTCACCTCTGCAGCAGCATTCTGTGTTTTAGCATAAAAAGAAAAGGGGTATTTCCTGTCTTTCCTGGACCAGGCACAAAATGAAATCACTGTGTATGTAGTGCTTTGTACTCTACATGAACAGAAGAACGAATGTTCTATCCCTTGGATTAGAAAGTTTTCCAAACATTCTAGCACAAACCATCTTTTCCTCACTTTGTGTTCCTTTGCCCTTCAATAATGCTTTCGCAAGTAATGGTCAACCCTCTTTTAAAGGGTTGCAAAATACCATATACTTATTTACCTCATATAAATCCAAGGAAGGCAAATGAAGTCCAAACACCTATTATTTCTATTTTCCTTCTTCCTCAGAAGGTATTTGTTTTCCGGCCTCGCAGCTGCTAAAACTTATTTAAATTCTTCTCCTGCACATTTAAAGTCTGCAAAGATGGCCTCAGGTTATTTCTAAAACTTACCAGGAATATAAGATGCATGCAAACAAGAGAGTGGTACCCAGTCCAGTAACCAAGTTTTCGTCTCTGTACAGGTCCTGACCGAAGTCAGGCACACAGATCGTAATGTTCTTCCCATGTTTGTCCAGAACTAAAAAAAAAAAAAACCAAAGTGACCACGGTTAAATAAGAACAACCTGTTGTAACTCAGACTCATTCATTTTGGGACAACTCAGGGAGTTTAGAAGAGGGAAGGCTTATCCCTGAGAACTTCTGCTCTGTAGTCCGACTCGACTCAGACTAGCCTGTTGCTATTTCAAGGCACCCTCCCATCTCAGCACCCCTTAGAACCGGACCCTCCAAATCTAGCTCAATGCTGAAGGTTCTTCAGTTCAGAACCTTGTAGGAGTCTTGCTCTTTTTCAGTACTATTCAAATAGTAAAAAGTAAACTTAAGATTCAGTTTTCAGCTTCTGCACAGACAGTGTGCAGATAATGCAGCGCTATGTCCATTCTCTCTGGAGGTTTGAGGTGAGCACACGACCACCAACTGTGTACCAGCAGTATAGCAGCCACCTGCCGGAGCTGCCGCCAGACGAGAGGTCATCTTACTGCCAGTAATAGGATGGCTGTGGCATCTTTTGGGCTGTAACCTGGGAACCTCCTGAGGTGGCTGGATATTTTGAGAGGCTACCTAACAAAGATTTCTGTAGTGTTATCACCTGTGGTAGTTTTGTTATCTTTTTTTTTTTATTGATTTGAGAGAGAGAGGGAAAAACATTGATTTGTTGTTTAGCTTATTCATGCTTTGATTGGTTGCTTCTTGTGTGTGCCCTGACTGGAGATCGAACCTGCAACCTTAGAGTATCAAGATGATGCTCTAACCAACTGAGCTGCCCAACCAGGGCCCACTGACAGTTTATTTTTTTGTCAAACACAGAGTTTTCTATTTTGAACACCCAAGGTAAGTCTAATTGCCAACTCTGCCCAAAAATAAGGGAAATAAGTAAAAAAGAAACCACTTTACAACCATGCACATTTTAAGTGTTTAAAGTTGGACTAAAATTATTACTGGTACTTGCACTTGAAAGAGTAAACATAATTGTGTCTGCTGTGGTTAATGGCATCTTTATTCTTAGGCCAACCAAAAATGTTTTGAAAAAAGTGACCAAGGCCCTGGCTGGTGTGGCTTAGTGGATTGAGGGCTGGCCCACGAACCAAAGGGTCACTGGTTCAATTCCCAGTCAGGGCACATGTCTGGGTTGTGGGCCAGGTTCCCAGTTGGGGGTGAATGAGAGGCAACCACACATTGGTGTTTCTCTCCCTTTCCCTCTGTTTAAAAAGAAATCAAATCTTAAAAAGTGACCAAATATGAACTTTACTATTTAAGTAGAACCACCTAAACTTAAAAATAAAAGTTCTTTATTTGTTTTTAACTGATACCTGCCATTAAAAAGAAAATTATGCCTAACCAAAATCTCTATTAAGTTAAAACTAGAGATTAATACATAATGTCTTAAAGAGACTAGATTTAAATAAATTTAGAGTCAACATAGAACTTAAAAACAACCCAATTATATCTAGGATAGACTGTACTTTATGTAAGACAAACAATTATATCAGTTTGCCCTATAAATAACTATAAAAGTACGACCTATATACAGTATGTGCATATGTTAACCTTTCAAATTATCTTTGTCTTTGCTTATTATATTTAAAAAAGGGAAAACAACTTTCAAAAAAATTTTTGGTAGTTGAACAATAAGTTAAATACCATAAAAATTTATAAATAGTCTCATATATAAATAAGCTATAAAAATTGGTCACATATTCCCTCTGCAAAGTATTAATAAACTCCAAGGTTTAATAGAAATTCTAATCATATCTAGGTAAAAACAGCCCTCAAGTATTAGTTTTTAGAAAAATTTTTTAACAACTTTGATTTTTTATTCTTGAGAAAAGGATAAATTTACTTAACTTGATTTATATGAGCTCAAATGTACCCAAACATATACAAATTTATATATACTTTTATATAGCACAAAGTGATCATAATAAATTTTGTTTTTTACTGGCAAGGCCCAGGTGATCACATCACATCACATCATAATATAATACATCCTTTTATAGTTCTCAAATAATCATTGCAACTATTCTATAATAATAAGCGCTCACCCTTATATAGCACCTACTATGTGCAAAGAACTGGATTCTTTTTTAAAATATATTTTATTCATTTTGCTGTTACAATTGTTCTGAATTCTTAATACATTGTTGGCTGGTCATGAAAAAACTCATGTTTTCAAGCTCAAACATTGTTGACCAAGAAGGGAATTAACTCATGTTTACACTTGCATTAGCTTATACAATTTTTAAAACTGAAAGTAATTTAGAATTTTGTAAAAGTTTTCTTAATCATGTTTGATCATGTTTACTTTATTATAAAAAATTTTTTCCTAGATATTCCAGGTTTTATCACAATTTTAGTATTGCAAAAATTTCAAATATGGCACATTATGACAGTGAAGAATTTTTCAATGAATTATATGCACCTTTTCTGATGGTCCAAGTGACTTGGAAGTACACAGCAGTGATGTGGAAGATGATGGTTTGTTGGAAGATAGTTATGAATCTGATAACAGACCACCAAAACAGCAAAAAAGAAATGTGATAGAATAATCTGATAGTGAAAGTGATTTTGAAGAAGAGCAGACAGAAGGACATTACACCAACCTTGGAGGATTATACAAATATTTCTGGTGTAACTGCTGAATTTAGTGATCCATGGAGTATCAGTGAAATGACAGATTCATTTTTTGATAATGATTTCTTTGATTTAATTGCTTCTCAAACCAACTTATACCACTGCCAAATGGAAAAACTTTATGAAACATCTGCTAAACGTTTATCATGGATGGAAGTTACGACTAGCAATATGAAGAAGTTTCTCGGTTTACTGATATTGATGGGACAAACAAACAAAGAACACATTGGAGAGATTACTGGTCAACAGACCCTTTGCTTGAAGCACCCATATTTCTTACAACTATGACCAGAATGAGGTTCGAGCAAATCCTTACTTTTTTTCATCTTATTGATAATTCACCAGCTACATCTAGTGAAGACAGACTTTACAAGATTAGGCCTCTTTTAGATTACTTTATTCTAAAACATCAGTTCTTTGTATAGACCTAAACAGGAGTTATCTCTAGATGACGCAATGATACCATATAGAGGGCATATCAGCTTCAGAAAGCTTCATTTCAATACATTATGTATAAATAAAGTATTGTGAAGTTTATTTAGATTGTTCAGATTTTCATATTTAATTACAAAAACTAGCCAGTGACATGGGATAGCTTTTGTATAAAATTGCTGGCAAACAATGTGTTAAAAACTACCTATGCGCCTCTCAGCTCCTACTTTCGCTCTGGGGGGGTGCCATGTCCAGTGCACCACCCACAGCAGTGTCCTATACAATGGCTTCTGGTACAGATGGCAGCACAGGTAAGCATAGCTCACCTCTTTGCACAACTATATCAAAATTACAATTAAATTATACAACCACCATCACTCAGAACCACTAGAAATAGAGTAGGATAGAAGTGTGACAACTATGGAATCACAGAAATGATGTCTTCCAGACTGGCAGAAGGGGCAGAGATGCGAAATGGGCTGGTCCCACATCCATGTATGGTGGATAAAAACTTGGAAGGGGTATCTTAGGAGCAAGGAGTCCCAGCCCCACACAAGGTCCCTGAGCCCAGGGTTCCAGTGCCAGAGAGTTAAGTCCCTGTAACTTCTGGCTGCAAAAATCAGTAGGGACTGAACCAGTGGAAGAGACTTTGGAGTCCCAAGCAATTTTCTTAAAGAACCCCACACAGACTTACTCTGACTCACTCCCTCTGAGCTCCAGCAGTCGGGTAGTAGCTTAAAATGCACCAGTGATACACAGGGATGAACTGAAATGTCTGGCATCAAGGCGAAAGCTGGGGGTGGGGGGGGGGGCTTTCTCCCAGTCACAAAGGTGGGCCAAGCCACATAGCCAGTAGGCTTGTACAACCTAGCTAAATACTGTTTGCTCCACCCTGAAGATCCCCAGAGGCTATGTCCCACCCAAATTACAGCTGTTACAGTGGCTTTTCCATATGAATGGCTGGTCTTGTCTCATGTTTTACAACTTCCTAAATCCTTTCAAACAAGCAACAGCTGGTCTCAGTGAGCCCCCAGCCCCTGTACCTCTGGCTAAGTGGCCCCAACCACTGCACAATCAGCAGCCAGCCTAGATTCACAGTCTGGCTTCCCTTGGGAATCTCCAAGCCCAGCCCAAGTAGCAGCCATTTCAGACTGCTCTACTGGCTCAGGAGGGTGGCCTCAGGCAAAATACAAGTGAAGGGTGATCTTGACCTGCACCACCCAGGAAACCCTAGGACCAGTGCAAACAGTGGATGGCTACAGACCACATCGGAGCACCACCACTCTGTACCTGCACAACTGATCTTCCATGGAGGGTGGAGGTTGATGGTAAGTAGTCACAGCCAACCCTTGCAACTAACTGGCCTGGGTAAATCCCTCCCATTGACCAAGGCTCAACTACAAGAGGAGGATGTATTCATGGCATGCCTTGAGTACCCCGTTTGAGTGATAGGAGGAGCTGTGCCATTGGATCATACAGGACACCTACTACCTTGGCCATACTACTAAGACAGGGAGTCAGAGAAGCTCTACCTAATACATAGAAACAAACCCAGGAAGACTGCCAAAATGAGGAGATAAGGCCACATGATCTTAATGAAAGAACAGATTAAATTTCCAGAAAAGGAACAAAATGAACTGGAGGTAAGCAATCTTCAGGTACAGAGTTTAAAACACTGGTAGGAAGGGTGCTCAAGGAACTTAGTAAGGACCTCAGCAGAATTAAAAAGGTCCAGTCACAAATAAAGGAAACACTAATTGAAATAAAGAACAACTTATAGGTAAACAACAGTGGAGTGAATAAAGCCAAGAATCAAATCAATAATTTGGAAAATAAGGAAGCAAAAAAACAAACAAACAAAGAAACAAAAAAACAATCAACCAGACAACAAGGGGGAAAAAAAGACTCCAAGAAAAATCAAGGATAATCTAAGCAGACTCTGGGACAGCTTCAAGAGGCCCAACATTTACATCATAGGGGTGCCAGAATAAGAAGAGAAACGGCAAGATATTGGAAACCTATTTGAAAAAATAGTGAAAGAAAGCGTCCCTAATTTGGTGAAGGAAGTAGACATGCAAGTCCAGGAAGCACAGAGAGTCCCAAAGAAGATGGATACAAGGAGGCTCACTCTAAGACACATCATAATTAAAATGCCAAAGATAAAGAAACAATATTAAGAGCAGCAAGAGAAAAGCAATTAGTTACCTGCAGGGTATTTCCCATAAAACTATTAGCTGATTTCTCAAAAAAGCCTTAGTATGAAAAGCAAGGACCTACAGACAAGATTGCTCTACCTAGCAAAGATATCATTTAGAATTGAAGGGCAGATAAAGAGCTTCTCAGACAAGAAATAACTAAAGGAGTTCATCATCACCAAATCGTTATTATATGAAATATTAAAATAACTTATTTAAGGAAAAGATCAAAACTATGAACAATAAAATGACAAAAAATACATAGCTATCAACAATTGAATCTTGGAAACAAACTAAGCAAACAAGAACAGAAACAGAATCATGGATATAGAGAACATTTTGATAGATGCCAAATGGTGTGTGTGTGAGTAGGGGAAGGGGTAAACAAGAAATTAAGAAGTACAAACAGGTAGTTACAGAATAGCCATGGGGATGTAAAGTACAGTATAGGAAATGGAGTATCTGAATAACTTATAAGTGTGACCCGTGGATATGAACAATGGTATGGGGATTTGCCTGAGGGAGGGGAGGGTTGCAATCTAGAGGGGAGCAAAGTGGGGAAAATTGGGACAACTTTAATAGCATAACCAATCAAATATAAATTTTTTTAAAAACCACCCTATAAAATAGTAATCTTATTTAATTATATTGTTAAATTAAGTTAAAATTCTTATTTTAAAGGCAAGAAGTCTAGGTAGAGAAAGGTCAGTAACTTTGTACAAATTACTTAAGTGCCAAAACCAGGCTCCTGAGGCAGTCCGATTCTAAATCTCATGCCTGTTATGTTATCTCTATAAGTAAAGTTAAGATGAGCATTTTAAAGTCACACAGCCAGCAAAGGGTACAGCTGGGCTCAGACCTCTTCCTGTTTCCCACTCCCAAGTTCTTCTTTTTCCTCTGTTTCAGTCAGAGAAATGACCACCTGAAGAAGAGGAAATTAATACCCAACTAAAAATAAAAACAAAGCAAAATAAAATCGTTCCTTGAAAACAGCATGCAGAAAATACAGATTAGGCCTAAAAGCAAATTTAACAGTCTTCGGTTGTTCATTTCTTTCCTACTCAGCAGGAAGACTAGATAAAAGGAATTTTCACTTTCATATCTTACCTTAAGGACTTTATTGAAAGAAAAGTCTAAATCATGTCTCCATTTTGATTCATTTCACGTGAGGGGTAGAGCTCAGTGAGAGAGCACGTGCTCGGCATGCAGGAGACCCTGGGTCCAACTCCCAGCACCTCCACCTGCAACTTGGCCTTCCACACAGGCTCAGGAAACACAGGATCAGCCTGATTTACTGCTTCCCTGATACTTAAACAATAGCTCACAGCGACATATTTCTTCTTCCGCAAATAAAAATAGTCAGACCACAAACATGCACTCCCCTAACAAGGCCAGCTTACCTACTTCTTCAGGTTTGCTGGAGAGAGCTGAGAAAGTGAGATACGTGACATAGCAGCTTATGAGACCTGACTGCAGTAACCCGGAGTGTGGCTGTCCTGGAAAGTGACAAGAGACAGATTTTAAGACAGTGTTTTAAATGTCAACAGCAATAATAATAATGCATGTGCTTAAAAAAAAAAAGGACCCTCCTATCCCCCAAGTGATATTCCTCAACCTTGAACTTCTGCCTTTAAAGAAAGAAGAGGTACATAATGTGTTTCTCAGATAACCCTAACAAGATTTAGGGGTGAAGGGGAGGGAGTTAGATAGACACTGAGCCTAACTGCTATTTTAGAGATGCCAAGTTCTGCCAACTTCTCCACCAACACCTTGTTTTGGTAATAACTACAACTGTACTTAAACATATTGCCTGGTCCCCTGAGGATCATAACATTAGTTCTTTTTTTTTAAGATTTTATTCATTATTTTTAAAGAGAGGGGAAGAGAGGGAGGAAGAAAGGGAGAGAAACATCACTGTATGGTTGCCTTTCACCTGCCTCCAGCTGGAGACCTGGCCTGCAACCCAGGTATGTACCCTGACTGGGAATCGAACTGGCAACCGTTGAGTTTGCAGGCTGGTGCTCAATCCACCGAGCCACACCAGCCAGGGCATAACATTAGTTTTTAAATCACAAAATCTCACAAGAACATTTTCCGTCCTTATTTGTGAGGTCACATGGCTTTCTGGAGTAAACAGCAGATAGGTCATGGATGGACTCCTGAAGATGAGCAGACACACACAGTTGTTGCAGCCTTTAAATTAAACTCAGTATATTGATCACTGATAGCAATCGGGATATAGTAGAAGTGGTTTGTGTGTTTTCGGTGAAAATTTTAACTACCTGCTGGCGTGCAAGGATTTGGTTTTACCCATTCTTTTCTCTGGTTGAATTTGTTTCCAGAATTGTATTTATTAAGTTACAAAGACCAATAAGGGAATAGAAATAGGCCCTTTTATAATGCTGTTCTTTTGGCACAGGAGTAAGATTTACCTTAACAACTAATGTCATTATGCTAAATATTTCAAAATATTATAACTATTTCAAAAGAAGGATTTAACCCAGAAGATATTTTCATCTGAATACCAGCAATGTTTTAGGAAATTCTTAACTGACCAATTAAAGATTTTAATCTGAATACTAATAATGTTTTAGGAAATTCTTTTTTCTTTTAGATTTTATTTATATTTTTTAGAGGGGAAGGAGAAAAAGACATGTGAAGAGAAACATCATTTGGTTTGCCTCTTGCTCCTCCACTAGGGACCTGGCCTGCAACTCAGATATGTGCCCTGACTGGGAATTTGAACAGCGACTTTTTGACTTGAAGACTGACACTCAATCTACTAAGCCACACCAGCCAGGGCTAGGAAATTCTTAACTGACCAATTAAAGAAAATGGAAACATATTACTCTGAATTTCTATAACAGACTTATAATTTTTAGTATAAAAAAAGCTTTTAAATTATTCAGTAGCAGTTCCATTTAAAGTCACCATTTTAGAACTGATTCAAGGGGCTAGAAATTTATTGGCCATGTTTTCCTTTTCCCCTCTAGAAACCTGAATACCATGTATTTTTTTTTTTAAATCACCTATAGAGAAGATACCCACAAGAAACATGAGACCAGGGACAAATTCTCTCTATAACCAAAGGCAGCATATTGGCTTAAGGTATCAGAATTTATTTACAAAAGAATTCATGCCTATACTTTCTAAGCACTGTCGAATCCCACGTCTCTTCCTTTTGGCTTTGAAACAACCATGAGCAAGGTCAGGCTCCCAGGTTTCTGTTGGCTTTGCTGAGGAAGGACTTGGGTCTGGGGCGGGTGGCTCACGGGGCCAGCTACTGGCTGAGCAGAAACCAGATTTCCTGCTTCCTGACTGCTAGACCACACTGTTCCTGATTTCTGGTCCGCGGGCCTTACGTGAAAGAGGAGCCCAGACACTGCTCTTTCTGGAACCTCCTCTTCCAGTTTTACACAGAGAACATGGGTTAGAGTTCAATACATACTAAGAAATTTCTATTTAAAGGCTCCTTGTGGTACATTATTTAATAATGGTAAACTCTATTTCCTCATTTTACTTACTGCATTATATTCAGATATTTCTTGGCATGACACATGCTCGACAGTCCCCTTCAGTGTGGCATATGAAAAGGAGACTGGAGCCCCACCTTTCCTATTGCTGACTCATCCCTGGTAAGTTAAGAAAAGACCCTAATTTTTTAAAAATTAGATTTGCTCAAAGATATTAATACTGTAAATAAGGCAGAATGGAAAATACCGTGCTTACGGTTTTGGACACAGGGCGAGATGGCTACCAGCGAAATAAGCAGACACAGGCCTCCGTTGACCCCCAGGAGAATCTTATTTTCCATGCAGCCTTCTAGCTGGGTATAAAACACTGCCATCAAAATGAAGCCTCCCGCGGCGATGGAGTACATGGTGAGGGTCACCAGGGCCAGGGCAGCATACCACAGCTTGTTGTGCACTGTGCCAGCAGTCCTGTTTCCCAGGGAGCGGGTGAGAGGGAAGGGAGAAAAGGCAAGTCAGCAACGGCCACGGCTGATTCCAACATTTACCGTCTCCGAGGCACTAACTTCTGCTGTCAGGCCCGGGGCCCATCACAGCAGAACCATCCAGGAGACATCATTTTACCAATGATTATACTCCATCAAAGCTAGAAGGTACAGGTAAATATGAAAAAATAGGTTCAAGCTTCAGGTGTTTTCTAATTATTCAAAGAATTGTTTTCGACTCAAGTATGCCCATCCCCTAGAACGAACATCCACAGACTTGACTGTAGCTTCCCTGCTCTGAATGTGAATTACCCTGGGACGGGTTTTGGCAGCAATAAAAAGCAGCTCTTTGCTGGACCTCACTTCCAGTTGTTCCCGTCCACCCAGAGACTGGAGATGCCACAGTTTTTACTCCAGCTGCTGCCAGCTCCTCCTGCTGATGCTCATCTTGTCTTTTAAGAAGAGAAGCAAATTAACTGCACTCAGAGGAAGATGGGCCGGTCTCAGCTCTTTTATCCCAGCCCTGAAAGGGAGCATCTGTAATAGTTCTCAATGCCAAGTATGATGAAGGGAAAATATGACATTAAATAAAAGGGGTGCATAAAATCAGCCAGGGGAAGAGTAAACATTGTAAGGGGATTTATAGTGAAGAATGTAAAAGAGGAGATTAATGTGCTTTTTAGTTTATATAACTATTAGTAACGGAATGGGAGATGTGAGTGGTGGTTTAATAATCTATGGAAATTGTTCAGAACAAAGAAACAAGTGCTATAAACGCTAAATGAAGAGGACTGAACAACAGGAAGAATGGCTTGAATCACTGTCATCTGCCTTCTGATTTCATTGCCATTTGTAACCACATTCTTACAAACGTTCGGAGAAAGCATTTTGCTTAATGTTTTCACAAAATTGGAAAATGTTCAAGCAACTCAGCTAAAATGTTTTAATGATGAAAAACTTACTGCAATCAGAAACAAAGAAAATATGGAGAGAAAGGCCAAAATGACAATGACCATTATATTCCTGAAATGGAGCCAAGCACGCCAATGACCACAGAATTATTCTAACACAAAAGGCATGCAAAGGAAAGGAAGAGAAAAAAGAGACTCTAGAAAGGGGGGGGGGGGGGGAATCTAAGAGCTAAATAATAATCCATAACATAGAAAGAATGAATTATGTAGAGAAAAGGGAAACGTTGCTGCCCTTGTGTGGGTGGGGTCCCAGTATTTCTTCACTAGTCTTTTGGATGATCTTATTAACATATACAGGACTTCCTCACAGTTAATTTATGCTTATACTCCCAAATTCAAATGTTCAACCCTAACTGCTCCTCTCAACTTGACTCACAATATCCAACTGCTCACTTGGAGGTCTAATCAGCATGTCCAATTTAACAAGTCCCGAGTAACTTTCTAACATTTAAACCTCCATCCCTAAACCTGCTCCTTTGATCTTCCCAACCACAGAAAATGACAAGTCCATTCCATCCCTGGGGGTGCGAGGGGGAGTTGGAAGAGTGAAGGCAAAAAGTGCAGTGGGTCTTCACCGTTGTCTTTCTCTCCCCTCCCCTACCACTACACCGTCACCATCAGCAAATTCTACTAGTTTCAGCTTAGAATATATTAAAATCTGACTGCTGCTAACATCTGGCTCCAAGCTTCCTCATCTCTCACCTGGATTATCTCCCAAGGGCCTCCTTATTTGTACCTTCAACTTCCTCTAATCTTTTCTCAACTTAAAAAACAAACAAACACTAGAGTATGTCCTTCTAGTGCCCTTCTATTTCATACGATGGCCCCAGAAGCCACCCATGATCTGGCTCACTGACATCTCTGACTTCATCTCTTGCACCCTTATTAATTTCAGCTCTCCCAGAAATACAATCTTAAACCAGTCAATCAGGAATCATCTGATTAGCACTATTAGCACTCATAGACAGACCCTGCCACCCCCTTAAAGGAGAGTAACCTTATAATAACCAACACATTTTTCCCCTACTATAACTTCCTTCTGTCAATAAAAGTCTCATGTTTTATAGCTCCTTGGAGCTTCTTTCTACCTGCTAGATTGGATACTGCTCCATTCAATTGTTTTTTTGCTTAAATAAATTCTAAAAAAATGTAATATGCCTCAGTTATCATCTAAAAAGAACACATTTACATCTTCTCCAAACACAGCACTTCATAGGTGTGAAAACAGAGGTAAGGGAAGCCAAGTGATGTGCCTGTAGTGAATGGCAAGCTAGAGAGTGAGGGGCACTAAAATCTGCACTCTCCCAGCCTTTGATCTTTCTATCCCCCTGCCTGTGGGACCTCTCCTTCTCCAGATCTTTACAAAAAGAAGAAAGAAAGGAAAAGTACTTTGGTTGTTCCATGAAGACTGATACAAGTATTATAGTTTCTAGATTAACCTTGTAAGCAAGAGACTTTAAAATCACAGCAAAAACTCTACATTAGATGACTTTACATAAAAATAACTGTATTAGTGTCCTGGCCCTGGGGAACTCAGTTGGTTGGCACAACATCCCATATACCAGAAGGTTGTGGGTTTGATCCCTAGGCAGGGCACATACCTAGGTTGCAGGTTTGATCCTCAGTCTGGGCACATATAGGAGATAACCAATCAATATTTCTCTCTTATATCAATGCCTCCCTCCCTCTCTCTCTTTCTCTCTCTGTCTCTCTCTAAAAATCAGTAAATATATCCTTGGGGAGGATTTAAAAAAAATAATAACAATATTAAGTGAGCTTCCTACTTTAATCTTAATTTTAGGCAAACCAACCAACCAACTATAAATACGTTGACAAAAGGGATTTTGTTGGGATTTTGGCCTCAGAGCCAAAACAGCAGCAACATTATTTGTTGCAAAGCTCTTAAGCCATTCTTATTGAGTGATTTCTGGAAAGTTTTTAAAGCAACCAAACTCTTCCAAGTTGAAAGTTGGCATCAATAATTAGTCCCAGAAAATGGCTTCAGAATCAATTGAAACATTAAAATCAAAGTAAAGAAGCACAAGTATTCTGAAGAGAACAATTCAAATGGACAAATCAGGCACTCGGTATCAAAGACATTAACATTTCACCAGGAAATGTCTTATCTGAAAATATATTTGTGAAAATGTTAGGGAAAATTTAGGATGATGCATTTACTTGGTCTAATAAAAAATTCAGAGTGCAAATACAGTAAGAATTATCATGGAAAGAATGATATGCAATTACAATTAAAATGCATTTCCAATTTATTGTGCATAACTAAGAAAATAGGGTCACATAAAACTATATTCACCCATTTAACTTTTACCTTCAGGAAAACTTTGCTGTCTCCAAATAAGATACAATGGAGACCCCAAAAATGAATAACTAGGTTTCAGGGATGACTCAAAAAAATAGGACAACATGTACAAACCTGTATTATCATAGGAATTAAGGCTTGAAATAATACCAAAACATATCTGTAGTACTGCTTATATGGCTAGTCAATGTCCTACAAACATTTTAGAAACTGGCCATAAGTATTTGGGTGCTTACTCCAATATTTACCAAATAATAAAATGATTAATATTATCTTGTCACTCATGCTTCTCATGATTTGATCTTTAAAAACAATAGCAAAATAAAATAGCAATGACTACTACCAAGCTGAGAAATATGATCAGTATAAAGGATATTTTGTGAGAATTTTTATCCAAAATAAAAAATAAAATTCGCATTCACATAAAACTTTCTAATCCATCCCCCCTCCAGGGGGTAGGGGAACAGTATAAAATAACCTGACGCCTACAAAATCTACAAAACAACAAAAGTCTTACTGGGTACAAAAAGCAATCATTTTCATTCATATTTTATGGGTAAAGACAGAGAGCAGCTAAGTGCTTTTTCTAGAGTCACAAAGAGCATCAACTTGGCCTTACAACTCAAGGGACTGGACCCTTGTCTGGCTGCCATTTTCTGAATGTCATTCAGCAAGAATGAAGATTAGCTGTTAATAGTCTGGCAGTTCCCACTTATCCTGGGATATGAATTCTACTTTCAAGGCATTTAGAAAGAGTCTACATTTTTAAAATGCAGGACAGTTTTCTAAGGTAGCACCAAAGATCACCCTAATGAAGGGGACCTTTGTCTCCTAAGCAGCTGAGAACAAACAAATTTCTTTTAAAGGAGCGAACTATTCCATTGCATATTCTTTGTAGAAAGTGAACCTCCAGCTTCCAAGTATTGATGTATATATTTTTTAATCTCCTAAGGGTGGAAGCATAAGATAAAGCCTGCCTAAGTTTTTAGCCACCAACACAAGCACACAGCCAAGGCCTAAAGGTGCCAGCAATGGGGTTGAGTGTGGCCAAGTTACACCATCAGTTGATTTTAAAGACCAAATGCGAGAGTGCCGGGAAAAAGAGAGCCAAAAGGTGAAAAGAAATGTAGTAAGAGAAAGGAAGGTAGAAAGGATCAAAAAATAGTATAGGGTAGAAGTGAGTGATGAGGTCTAAAAAGCAAGAGAGGAGGGGAGGAGAATGCCGGCAAAAACTGTTGTAAGCAGGCTGCTGACCCTGGCTAGTACAGCTCAGTGTAGAGCCTTTAGCAAGTGTGCTGAGGGCTGTGTCTCGGAGTCACTGAGTGAGCTCACTTGGAAGCGGTCTATAAAAGCACATACCAGTTCTTGTTCCATTTATGTGCAAACTCCACAAGCAGGATGAGCTGGATGCCTATAAAGAGGAAGGCTCCAACGGCTCCCACATAGCGCCAGGCTGAAAAAAAAGATGCGAAGATCACACGATTGTTTCAAGTGTTAGCTCCAAGAGAGTAATGACTACAGTCCATTTTTACTGCCTGCTCACTGTACCTGCAACACATATGATTCCCACAGCTGCACCACTATTAGGCCCACTTTATAGATGAGAAAAACTGAGATTTGACACGCGTCGACAGAGTCTCTTAGTAATGGGTGTGGCTGGGATGTGAATGCAGACAGCCTGGCTCGGAAACATCCAAGCTTAGCCTCCATGCTACAACTGCCAGATATTCTAACAGACGTAGTAATTCATAAAGTCAACATGGCTGATAATTTAAAAGTAAAAACACACATTGCCAGAAATATCAAAGGCTCTAATTTTATTGGTTATGGAGCCACCAGTGTCTAGTAAGGAAATGAGGTTTAGCCTTGGAGGCCAACGACTCAGATTCCAAGTCTGGCTCCATTTCAAAGAGGCCCTGACACTGGATGAGCCGCATCACATCCTTGGGTTTCAGCCTTTATAAAAATGACTGAGCTAGACGACAGGACTGCTAGGTCTCTTCCCATTCTAAAGATATTATTCTAATACATAAACACGTGTCTGTGGGGAAGAGAAAACCAATTAATAGCATTTTAGGTAAAGATGAAATTTTGCTATAACTTTCTTTAGTAGTACATAAAATGAGAGTGATCTTGAAAAACTGGTTGGACCTTTCTTTATACGTAACTATTTGAGGATCTATGGCTATTCCTTATGGACCAACACAATGTGAATATTTTTACTATCTTATTTAGGACAGTGAATTCATTTGGGTTGAACAGTGTATTGAACCACTGAAATTTGTACCCTTTTTCCTCCCTAGCTTAAACGAAGAAGGGTTCCCAGTGTCAGTTATGATGAAAGAAAGGCTGCACATTAAATTAATTCTGGTAGGCTCTGTCAATAAGGAACGTAATTCGACGTTACGCAGTTTCCCGTAAGGTAAGTCTAGAAACAGACTGGGGGGAGCCTCTCTCATCCCCCTCGAGCTGCTGCGGGTTGAAAACTGCTGAGAAGCCCCGTTCTGCGCCGTTCTCAGAATGAACCAGGTCTCCAAGGCCTCTTCAAACGTGCCTGGTCGTGTCAAGCTGACACGCTAAACTGATTTTCAAACAAATTTTAAGTGCTTCATTTTCCCTTCAGGCCAATATCCTTAAAATTATTTCAAGTCTTCAGCCCGTTGAGTAACTAAAGGTCCCCTCACAGTCTGCCAGGAAGGGTAAGGAGGAGGGAGGGGTACAGAGAGGGAGAGGGAACAAAAAAGTGGATAAAGTGTGGGCAGGTCAGGAATTTTTTTTAAACCATAGGAAAGTCAGTCAATTAAACTATCAAAGGTACTCTGGGCTAGGTTTTTGAACAATTTTAAAAACAAAATAAACGAGAACCCATACGTACCATTCAGAAAGGTCTTCTGGTCTGGAATGAAGAAAGCTCCTGAGCACATGCCTCCCAACAGCAGAAGCTTGAAGAACCAAAAGCTAGAAAGAAAGGGAAAAAAAAAAAAGAGGAAATGTATTTAAATGATATTCAAGGAAGGACAAAAGACCTCTTAGAAGGGAAACATGTCACTCCATGATTCTGCCATTGGTTCTGTTCTCTGCAAATCAAGGGGAAGTAATTAAGTGACTGGAGACTGCCTTTTCCCATAATTACACAGACTCAGCTTAGCCTCTGATTGTGCAAAACACCATTTTGTTGCAGGGGTGGAAATGACCTGGGGAAAGGTCTTGGTACATAAAATTAACCCTTGTCTTCACTGCATTTCTCATTATGGTACAGTGCTACAAATGGGGTTCTTCTAGTTCTTCGGCTACTATGTGGTGACAGGTATTAAGTCCCACCTTCCCTAAAATCAGTGTCAGCAATTTCAACTGGAAGGAGAGCAGTCAGAAGGTCTGAGGATCAGAAGTGGTCCTGGATTACTGTCTGAATATAAGGCAAGGGGAAATGAAGACTGAAGATTCACCCATTGTGAATGTAGGCTCTGCAGCTTTTGCTGTTGTTGATGTTGAAGGTCAGGAGGCAGAAGACAAAGAAGAAACAGGCCATTCCAAAGCAAACTTTATACACCGCAGAATACCCCACCAGCTTCTCGCAGGTGTCACCAGCTTTAATGCGTTTACAGAAGTCTTCATAAAAAGGAATCTGAGGAAAAAGAAAAGAGTTATCTGTCAAAACTGGATAAAGAGGGACTGTCAGGAAGTGCTCCTTCAGCCTACAAGTCAAAGTCCAATGTGGAAACGTGGAAACGCACCATGTGCATAGAGTGACAAACCCTGAGAAGAAAGGTGCTCTTCTTCCACAGGCTTTTTCTTCATTTCCTCTAAATCTGCTGTAAAGACATAGTGCTCAGAATGTACCACTCAGCCTTTATTTCCCCCAAATGAATTCTGAAATCCAGCATCAGAATTGTAAAGTTACACCTGAAACGCATGGATATGTTTTTCTTGAAATGCACAAATGTATAGAATAAGAAGTAAGAGACTTCCTTCACTCCCATCCCAAAATGTTCACTGACCTCACTTCAGGACAGTTAACAGTTTGGTAAATGTTTTATTAGTTTACATGTTATTGATGTATGTACATACATACAAAAGTATACACAGCCCCATACTTATACATAACACATGTATACATACACTTGTATAGTGCCATATATGTACATTACATGTACACACAGCTTTATTAAGAGTGTATATATACATATACTCTTAATAAATATATATATATATAGTTCTGTAATACTTCTTTTTCCAATTAACAATAAGCTGTGAAGAGCTTTCCCTATTAATACATAAAATCCCACCCCACCCTTTTTAACCACTATATATATATATATATATATATAAAGGTTAGATTAAAATTGATAAGAGTTCCCACACTGATCTTGTAGGAAAGGGTTTTTGTTTTGTGTCTTTCTTTTTTGTTATTACAATTACTGATGCAATTAACACTTCTGTGCATGCCTTGTTGTACACATGCCATTATTTACATAGAACAGATTCCAGACTCAGAAATGGAATCAGTGACTCAAGTAGTGTCTATTTTTAAATTTTCAAGAGATAAAGTCAAATCACACTTTCAAAGGCTAAACAAATTTATATATCACCAGAATTTCTGAGATTGCGCAAGTTCCCAACGTGAACACCCAATTTAAAGATAAAAAACACTAATTTAAAGATAAAAAATACCATTGTTTCAATGTTTATCTTTCTCATTACTCGTAAAGGTTCACTTATTTTCTTAAATGTATGGCATCTGTATTTTTCTTTGTGAATTGGCTATTAAGTTTTTTCTTGACCCACTGGTGTTCTTTATTTATGTATCAATCTTCTGATAAAAGTTGACAATGGTTTATTCTAGTTCAATTTGAAGGTTTCAGTGTAAAACCTATTTATATTATCAGAATAATTAAAATCTTATGAGAACAAGCAGTACATCTCTATAAGCATAGAAAATAAGGATTTAGTCAGTGATTTGAAAACTTGCTTATTCACATCAAAGCTGCACATTAAGAACAGAAAAATAGTTGAAAATCACTTTATAACTGTAATTCACAAGACAAAAAAAAGATAACACAGAGGGAAAGAAAATGACACAAAGCTGGAGATAAAAAAGGAAGCATGACAATTTAGTTTCCTCTCCAGAACAGATTTAAAGAAACAATAATAACTGAGACTATTAAGACTTCTATAAACAAAAGAAGGAAAACTAAATTTAATTGGAGTTCATCTTCCTGAATGTGGATTCCTTCCCCTCAGAATTAGGTCCATAGTCATTACTACACCTAAATCTCAAACATGGTTTTCCTAAACAAAACATGGTTTTCAAAATTACTGCCTCAGGCCAAAATGCATTGCTACTGAGACCCTATTAATTTCCATTTTCATTTCAAGCTCCATTTTCATAAACAGTCATGAAAGAGTTCCTAAAGGAATGTCAATGTTTTGTAGTCAGCACATTCTGAAACTGCAGTGTTTTTTAGGTCAGGGCAAGATGTACATGCGTAAAGAAACACTACTGTGCTTTTGACTGAACAAAGTGACACACATAGAGGGTTGCCAGATAAAATAAAGACTGTCCAGTTAAATTCAAATTTCAGAAAAACAATGACCAATTTTTTAGAATAAGTATGCCCTATACAGTTTTTGGACTATATTTAAGACTAAATATTGCACAGAACATACTTATACTAAATGTGCATTCCTTCACAAGGCATGAAGCTCAGAAGAAGGTAGGGTCTTATTGGAAAGGTCAGGTGCATGTCATGCTAAGAACCCTGGCCCTGTCTTGTGGGCAAGGGAAAACAACTATTTAAGCTGGAGTGCCTTGTTTCCCCCCTTTTATTTTTTTCTTCTTTATTTCTTTTTTCTTTTTTCTTTTTTCAGCTGGAATGCCTTTGGCTGCAAAGTGGAGGATATCGCAAAGGGGAAAGGTCTGGGGCAGGGGGTAAGTTAGAAGGTAATTGACTTAGCAGCCCAGGCAATACATGAGGAAGGTAAACCAGCTGCAGGGATGATAAAAATTCTGTAGCTAGAAGACATAGTGGGTTGGACTGTATAGATAACAAGAATGAAGTCAAGGATTAGGGGAGGGTTCTCTTCTAATTTAATTCATTGCTGTTTGGGGTGGAGGGGGAATAGGGATAGCAGAGGGCAAAGAGTGGAACTGGGAGAATAGATCAGTGGTTTGTTTTTAACAAAGAGAATTTGGGGCATCCTGGATCTTCCCAATGAGGATGCCTGGTTCGGAAACTCCTTCAGAATAGCAGTTAGGACTCAACACATGGACACAACAAGTGGCCTCAGGCAGGTATTGAAAAAATGCAAATGCTTTCTGAAGGAGTCTAAATTTTTCAGAGGGTTAAAAACCTTCAGGCATGGAAGTATGTGGGGACCCCACACAAAGTGAATGTTTCAGAGCCTCTAACTGGAAGCAAAAGCTACCCCCACGGGTAATGCCAGTAACTAGGGGGAAATACTGCTTTAAAATTGTAAGACCTATATTCACCCCACCTCATTTAACAGGCTGCTTTATTTATATAAGATTTATAGCTCTATAATGTGTATTCAAATCTTTCCTTCCCTCCCTTCTCTCTCTTCTCACATAAGCAACCCCTGTAACACTTTTATCTACCCCAGCCCATCTTCCACCTCCAGGCTCTTTTCCACCTCCTGCCAGTATCTCCTTCTAAAAGCCACTTTAAGAAGAATGCTGACGTCAGTTAGGCCTGAGTCCTATCCAATCATCCCTCACAAATGCCCCTTCCTTGTTCACTCCCAGAGGCCCTTAGCCTCATCAAAGGGTGAGTATGTGGCATGGCTTATTTCACCCAAAATAAAAGTAGGCAAACACACCCCTGCTCCAAATACTAAGGCCTGCTTTATGCTCTACGGGTGACATAGTCATTTATCAATAGCTTTCAGAAAGTAGTATTTTTAGGCAAAGAACCTCAAGTTGAACAAGCTGGTGGGATTTAGCAAAGGGAATTTGCTCTAATTAAGTCTTTGCTATTCCAAACTCCATCCCAGTTCTGGAAAAAGAAAACATCCATCACGCACAGGTTCCACGCTGTGGGGTAAAGGGGACTGGCCTGCTAAGGGCGTTTGCCTCTAAAGCGTGGCTCTGGGCATCCAAGGACAATGCTTTGGTGTTGGTTGTATATAGACCTGCGGTCTGGGGGCTTCCTCCCAACCCTCAAGTCAATCAAACTCAAAGCCACAAATTACCAGGAAGAATAAACAGCTCACTTCTGACCCTTACTCTACCACTGACTTGGGCAAATTGCACACTCTCCCTGAGCTTCAATGTCCCCTCTTGTACCATGAAATAATACCGCCACCCTGTACACCTGAAACTAATATAAAATAATATTGATTGTGAACTATATTTGAAATAAACCTTTTTTTTTTTTTTTAAAGAATATGGCCACTCACTTCATAAAATTATCCTGAGGATTAAATTAGTTAATCCTTGTAAAGTTCTTGGCATAGCTCCTAATCCATAATATCCATTAAATAAACATCCTTAATTCTGAGGTGCTGTCTGTTTTATAGAAAGAACTTTTGGGGAAGGGAGTCAGGCTCAAGTCATGAAGCACTGACTGGCTGATGTGTTCTGATTTAAACATGGCGGCCAATGGGTATCTTAGAACGCACAGATGCTCTGTTTATCTTACCAAAGGATTCATTGTGAAAGATACAGTATTCATTTACTTGTCTTTTGAGTATCTAGTTATCACCCAAAAAAATAAATCTGAACTTCCAAATCCTGGAAGAGATGTTCAAAACATCAACACAAGTATTAAATTCAAAAGGATGAGGATTGGGGAGAATCCACATTATTTTGTCTACATAGGAGAAATGCTAGTTGTGCCCCCAACCAATTTCAGCTAAGGCAAATAAATGCACAGAAACAATAAATATACAGAGCTATGGAAAAAACCTACAGATCTAGTTGGCCAGGAGCCCGGATGCTGTCAACTGAGAAATAAAGTATAGACTTTGCGAGTTATTCTTATGGAAATGGAGAGGAGGAGGATGAGAGTCATGTTCCTATAATATCAAAGTATTATTTGGGAGAGATGAGAACATGGCATATTAACAAAGCTAATGATTTTACATTCCATCATATCCCATTTCTAAAGCACTGAATGAGAACTAAAATGCAAAGAAAGCTTTGGGCAGCTCAGCATGAGTAATGTTATGAAAACAAAAAGAACCAGATCTGCATGTTCTGTTTCATAACCCTTATTTGAAAATGAATTTCAGTACTGAGAGCCTTTCTCAGTCTGCCTCTCCCCTTTCCAATATTTAAACTTGTCCTCCAACTTCTAGGGCAACTCCTTTTTCTCTGTGGGTCCATGACAGCAGTGTGTCTATTACCCACCAATGGACAAAAGCTGAAAAAGATACAAGAATTGTAATCAGCTTCCACACTCCATAGATAGCCTCTAGGCAACCAAAGCTCATTTCTCAGTGATTATCTTTGAGGCCCTTCCTGGGAAACAACCAGTACTTGCTTCTCTTTTGTCTGGGTTTTTAAGAGAAAAGTCTACACACTGTGTCACAAGCCACAAGAGGACTATCTATTCCTCAGGCTGGTTTCATTTGACCCTGCCACCTCTGGGTATTTCATTCACCTCTGAAATTAGGAACTCAATGCCCCAAACAGTCCTCAGGGTCTCAGAAGCAATGCTTATGCTCACAGCTTCTTCACCACAAGTATTTCATCAGGATCCAAAAGCCACAAATAGAATGGGACAGTCAGAAAATAATTCTAATCAAACTTGAAATAACAAGCTTTCATTCTGAAAACAACTCACAGAGGACTGACTCATTATGGTATGAAGGGCTCTTCCACAGAAGGGGAACAGGGTCAGCTAATGCCAATCTGTTTAGAGAATCAGGTAACATCCCAGGCAGAGTGTTCAAACAAGCACCACACTACTTACTGATCCTGAAGGGGATCTTGAAGAGTTCACTTCAGTGAAAACTTACAGAACTCTTCAATGAAGCAACAGCAGTGGGGTTTAGGGACAATGGAATGGATAGATCCTGCCTGCTGATTTGATGTAACCTATGGAGGTATGGACTTTGTTTTAGCTAGAAAATAAGGTTTTTCCAACCCTCCCCAACTCCTCCCACAAAACAAAGAGTCTGATGAAGGACTTTGCACATCCCTGAAAGGAAGAAGGCCGACTAAAGGATACCCCTTAAACACAGAGATGTTGGTTTCCATAACAACAGGACTAAAAGTCTACATAGGCAAAGCCTTCCATTTGGACCTCATTGTGTTCTTCCATCAGGGAGAACACAGTGAGCTCCGCATCAGCTTTCTTCTTCAATGCCTAAACCTGGAATACAATAACATGTTACAGGCAAATTCAACTATGTGCCTGACTGTCTTCTGTAAATAATCTTTTTGAACCCAGTGAAATTAGTTTGCATGAGCATTCTTCATTCCATACTATACATTACATGATGCACTTAAACATACATTATAGCATAGACTTTAGTCATTCACTCACTCATTCACATCTACAATGTACAGGTACTGTTCTAGGTTACGGGGATACGAGCAGTGAATAAAACAGATTAAGAAAACCCATGCTAACAAGGAAGTAACTTCCTAGTGAAATGCTATTGCCACAAAACCATGGGTGCTCTACTTCTTGGGTATTTCAAGCATTTTCATGATTAATTTTAACTATTTTTACTGTAGGTGAGACATGAGAATCTAACATCCCCTAAGACTGGACCCTGCCACATGTTTAATCTCATGATTCTGAGAGTCTCTACTTACTAGTTCCCCTGTCCTGGTACTGAGGACCCGGATATGTCAGAAATTTAGGTTTCTGGCCCATTTCTCCCATTTTACCATTTACTGAACCTGAAATTGGGGGTCCCCAGCAGCAAGAAAACTAGGGTACACATACATTTATTTTTTTCTATTCCTACTTCTTCCCAACCACCAGAATGCTTGGTTTGGCTGCATAAACAGAATACTTATTATCTTTATCTGACAATGATCTGAAAAGGCCACACAGAACAAGACATACATAAGTGTTAAACATATGCCCAACTTATTCTTCCCTCATTAACCCGGATTGTGGTTCACACAGCCCAGTGACCTGCAACACATGCAAGTACTCTTGTGTCCTCAGCACAAAGTTTAAGCCATTTAAGTTTCCCCTTTTGAGAGAAGAAGAGAATTTAATGGCACATGACATTCATAGAGCCATGAAGGTCTAACACAGGAGTCAGCCAATGTCAGCCTGTGTGTCCTATCCAGCTAGCTCCTGCTTATGTAAATAAAAGTTTTATTGGAACACAGCCATGCTCATTTGTTGGCATATTGTCTTAGCTGTGTATGTGCTACAATGGCGGAGTTGAGTAGTTGCTAGAGACCACATGGCCCTCAAAGCCAAAAATGTTTTCTTAGAGGGCTCTTCACAGGACCAGCCTGCCCACCCCTGGACCACCAGAAAGAATAGCTGAGAAGTTGTGTAGAGCTGCTGAAGTATAAATTAACATCTCAAAGGCAAATGACAACTGGTGATAACTTACTTTACAGATCAAAGGCCAAAGACCAGCAGAGAGCACAGCAGCTCATTTGGACAATTTCTGGGTTTCCCAACACTGTGTTCCATCTTGCTTCTCAGACTCTTGGCCTTCTCCACAGGACTCACTGCTGTCCCCAAATGGAGTCTGAGCTTTAAATGAATCCAACTGTACATCTCCCATGTCACTGGGAGTGCAGCAAATTGAGTATTGTAATTTACCTGCCTGCGTTTTGTTTTGTTTTGTTTTTAACATTTTATTCATTATTTTTGAGAGGGGTGAAGGTGGAAGAGGAAGAAAGGGAGAGAAACATCAATGTATGGTTGTCTTTCACCTGCCTCCAGCTGGGGACCAGGCTGGAGACCTGGCTTGCAACCTGGTTATGTGCCCTGACTGGGAATTGAACCAGCGACACTTGGGTTTGCAGGCTGGTGCTTAGTCCACTGAGCCACACTAGCTAGCGCTTACCTGCCTGCATTTTTTGGAGGGGTAGTGGAGGGAATGAAGAAGACATCTCTGTGAGTGTCAACACTCTCCTGTGGGTCAGAGCCCTCAAAATTCTAACAGAAAAAGTCCTCACATCCGTTATACAAACAGCCTGTGGAACCAAAAATAAAACCCACACTGATGAAAGCCGGTATGTCAAAAGATAATTTTAGATTTATTTTAAGCCTGTAGAAACGGCCTCACTGAAATTTAAAAGCCACACCTCCAAAATAACCAACCCCCTTGCGATTAAGCTCGGCCCTGCCTAAAGGGATTACAACACACTCCAATTCCCTTTTATAAACCTTCTACCTCGCCTCAGCCTTGAGCCTCCAGACAAGGAGGGGAGAAAGCATTCTCAATGGTCACCAGAAGTGACAGTTAAACTGACACCTCCATTTTCTATAGTGGCTAATGAAGTTCTCATATTTTTAGTTTTCAAACACAACTGTGTACACACCCCGTTTAATGTTGGGGGCTCTTTCTGTACAAATAGGGTGGGCTGGAAGTAGTTTTACAGTTCTAAGTACATGAAACACAGAATTTATTCTTGTATTATTATTATTGTGTGGTTTTCCATACAAGCTGTAAACCTACTTTTGCCCTACCCTGTACTCACCACACTGTTCTCATTTTCCCCTACCTGAGGTCCAGTTCTCTAAGAACAAAGATTATGTGTTACTCATACCACAAGCCTGTTCATCCAGAAGTGAGATCCATTCACCCAGCACCTACACAGCCAAATAAACTGACACCAGGTTGTAGTAAAAGGAAAGAGCACATATATTTCAAAGGTACCAATGAAAGGAGAATGGGTAGCTGATGCTCAAAGACCCAAACTCCCCAATAATTTGCAAATGGCGTCTTTTACAGGTAAAGGCCATGGTAAGGGGTTTGGGGTCATGGGTTGTGTTGATTGGTCAGTTATGATGTAAATTGCCATGGTTTTCTTAATCTGATTTATTTCTCCCCTGGCATCATCTTGTCGTCCTTTTTGGGGTCTTCATTACTGGGGTCAAGAGGTCTTCCTCTTTCCAAACAAATCAGAGTTTTGCAGCCCATCTTGGCAGTTTAAGTCTGTTATGATACCTTATGAGCAGAAAAACAGATCCATCCCTCTTGGGCTTAACAGGTCACATCCTTTCCTTATGTTTAGCAATATACTGCCTGAAACCTGCTTCACAGGCAGCTCTACAGGTTCCTGGACATGGCTGTATCCTTTGGTAATCTTTAAACAGAAATCATGACTGCCAGGTGTGGAGGCAAAAGGCCATTTTCCTTGCCTGTGTTAAATTCTTCTAGCTGGGCTAATAATCCAATCAGCAGAGGCGGATTAGCAGGATAAAGTGTACAAAGTCTCTTCTATGAATGTCTATTTGGGGGCTGTAAGGATAGTAACTCAAAGAAGTATTGGGTAGCATATAAATGGTTTATATGCCATTTCCAAGCTAAGACAACAACTCAGTAGTGATGAGACTTCAAAGGACAGGAAAGGCATATCCCTGGGGATGGAAAAGCAAATGTTTGGTAAACAAATGCCTGCTGACCTCTGGTCCTCCTGGAAAGGTCCTCCATTTTAATTCCTTTTAGGCAGTTAAGGGGGGAGGTGGGGGTGAAAGGTTTTTTCTGAGTCTTGTTTCCCAATAATCTAACAGCTTGAAATCAATATCCTAAAAGGCATATTGATTGGGAGCACCAAAAGCTGCTTTCCTTCACAGTGGCGCTCTGACTCCTAAGAGAGCTAATTTAACATGTTTAATTAAAAGTTAAGTTTAAGTAACTTTTATAATTTGCTATGGGTCCCATCTCCAGCACCTCACAGGATACTTGGCACCTGCCAAGGAAGGAATGAAGGTAGGTAAGGAGGGAGGAATGAATTATGTGACTTAGAATATTTTTTAAAGCATGAACTCAAGCCCTGGCTTATGACTCAAATGGATAGGTGCCAGCCTGTAAACCCAAAGGTCACTGGGTCGATTCCCAGCCCAGGGCACATAACCAGGTTGCAAGCCAGGTCTCCAGCCAGGTCCTTAGCTGGAGGTAGGTGAAAGGCTACCATACATTGATGTCTCTCTCCCTCTCTGCCTCTCTCCCTTCTACTCTCTCTGGAAATAATAAATAAAATCTTTTTAAAATTTTTAAAAATTAAAAAATTTTAAAAAATAAAGCATGAACTCAGATTACAGTTTACCCAAGTAACACTATTGCCTACTTTTATTTTATTTTATTATTTTTTTTAATTTTAAAGATTTTATTTATTACTTTTCAGAGAGAGGGGAAAGGAGAAAGGAAGAGAGGGAGAGAAATGTCAATGTATGCATGGTTGCCTTTTACCTGCCTCTAGCCACAGACCTGGCTGGAGACGTGGCTTGCAACCTAATCATGTTGCCCTGGCTGGGAATCGAACCAGTGATGCTTGGGTTCACAGGCCAGCACTATTGCCTACTTTTAAAATGTGTTAAGTATCATCTGTTCACAATACTTATGTTTCCTGCTACTAGGCTTTCTAAGGCTACTGTCTCTTAGTTCATGTTGTGCCATTTTTCTGTTACCTCTGGCCACATGTTTATCATAATAGACCTGTTCATTTCTAACTGTAAACTCCTGTCTGTCCTATTTATCTGCAGCGCTCTAAGGCCCTGTCTGTAGATAGTTGCCTAACAGATACTTCTGATGGTGACAGAAAAAACTGTTAAGAGCCCTGGCTGGTGGCACAGTGGATAAGGCGCTGGCCTTCAAACCCAAAAGTCAACAGCCTTTTTCCATTCCCAGCCAGGGCACATAACCAGGTTGCACGCCAGGTCTCCAGCCAGGTCCACAGCTGAAGGCAGGTGAAAGGCAACCATACATTGATGCTTCTCTCCCTCTCTGCCTCTCTCCCTTCCCCTTTCTCTAAAAATAATAAATAAAATCTTTAAAAAAAAGTGTTAGGAAAACTTCAGTTCTCACATCTTATCTTTCTCCCCTATCCACAGCCAGGCCCGTCCGGAAACAGAGATCCTGTTAACGTCTGATGTCCCCGTCCCCACCCCCAAAAGCTTCTGGGTAATGGATCCTGCAGACCAAGGACAATAACTATTGTTTCTGGTTTTCTGGTTCCTGGAAAGCTCATTATTGCTGGACAAGGATCAAACCTCTGTCTTTGGTTCAGGCTCAAAAAAAAAGAAGACTCTCAGTGGGATATCCATTAGTTCAAATCCCTGTCTGTAGTACAAAACTATTTCCTACCCTCATCCCCCAGCAGTCACTTGTGGAGGATGAGGTGCAGCAATGAGAGAAGCCAAGGACGGGAGGGTGACAGGGACTCTGTTTTCTCCCACGTGGTGTTATTCACCAGAGAGAAAACCGTTGCGAAACCCAGGAGGGTTTAAGAGGTGGAACTTCCACACAGGGAATCTCTGCTCAGGCCACAATGAGAACATTACTTCCATATTCTACAGAGGCCTTGAAGGTGGAGGGCCCGAACCCACCTCTAACTTCAGAAACACCCTCTGATAAAGCTGGCACCTGTAAGGTACAGTGCAGTGAACTCAGCTTCTGTTCAGAAAGAGAACTTCTGAAAAGTACTCCAGCTCAGCAGATTTTAAAACAATGCTCCAGGATCAAAGAACTCGGTCAGCGATATAGATATACTTGTTAATGGACACTTGCTGTAACGTAAAAACATAAAACACCAACTAAGAATGGACAGTTCTACTCTCAAGTTCAATGCTTTATAGGAACACCTGATGCTAGGTCTCAGGTCCACAGCTCTCCTAACATTCAACCAGTAAACACCAAAAATCAAAACAAGGGCGTGACTTTCCAGCTTCAGCCTAAATACCTGCTGTTCTATGCTGGGACAAACTACACAGTGTTTTGGATCAAAGTGGAATATTTTTCACTGCTGATGTTTGTTTACTTTTTAAAGGTGGTTAGAGCAAACACAACTTGAAGGCAAGTTGTGTTACTTTACATGCAAAGCCACCGCATAAACAAAACTCCAGCTTTGTAGTAGCCCCTATTTTCTACCAGACTATCAGTAGCCCCTTGAGCCCTAGCTCTTGGCCTTCACAACAAGGAGGCGGCAGGGGGGAAACAGATAAGCTAGGAAAGCTCCCAAAAGCACCAGGTGGTGTTGTTTCCAGAAAGAAAAAAAAAAACACTTCTCCCCCACCACAAACTCAGAAGAAAGATTAGCCATCAGGCGGAAGGATAAGCTTGCTAAGCCTTTTCCTGTTACTTCTATAAATGTCTGTACTACCAAACTCAGCCATCCAGGCAGAAGCACCTGCCAGGCGGCCAGCATCCCTGGTTCTAATGCCACCTCCACCTAGTGCCAGGGCCTTAACCAAGCCACTTGCCCTTGCCTGTCAAATAAGAGGGCTGGTTCAGATTATGACTTAAGATTCTTCCACTTAAAAAAATTCTAATGTTCTATTCAAATTATACTCTAAAAGAAATCACTATTTTCTCTGCTTAACTCTGCATAGTTGCTATCTTCCCTCAGGGCAGGACCCTGAGCGTGAAGGGGAGCTGAATCGTTTTTTTTTTTTTCCATTTCTTATCTCTTAACTAGATCCTTTACCTAGGAACTCTGTTCCACGTATTTGTGTTTGTTTAGTCCTCCTAGATTAGCACAGGGAGGGCTTTCCCGCAAACAATACTTACGCTAATGCAGATATACATACACACAGAACAATCAAAGCCAGAAACAAGGGAAAGCACAAGACTGAGAAGGGCATGGGGGAGTGTGTATGGCTTACGCACAGAGATGACCACTTCGTTCTCGGTGACAGAAAACAAGATGTGGGTGTAGCCTTGGGCCTAGACTGGCTACAAATAATCTTTTGACTGTTTCCTTTCATTTACCTCCACATAATCTTACATTAATACTGCTAACATACATGAACCTCCCAACACTGCGTCTCTTCCTTCCTCCTTGAGATGAAGACAATGAACAGTGAAAATGACTGAGAACTACAGACCAAAAGAAAATTGATACATCATCTCTAGGGAATGTGTTGTGACAGACCGGATTTTCTGAATAAATAGAGGAAAATCCTTTAAGCCTATCGGTGACTTTTGTTCAAAGGGCCTAAATTCAGTTAACACCCTCTACAGCAACCCTTTTTCCACGTCCCTGGAAAATTGTGGACGTCATAAATGTAGATTGGAATATGCTCTTAAGATTTTAAAGGGAAGAGGTGTAGGTGATGGGTTTAACTTGGGGAAGGGGGGGGGCCTGGGTTAGGTCCAAGTTGGGGTCCCACTTCCACCCTATATGAGTCCTGAAACTGAGTGGTCCGTGGAGTCTAGTGGATGATAGTGATCAGGACAATTCCTAAACAGTTGCCTGGATAAAAATGCCAGATTCCAGAATGCAAAGGGGTAGATTAGTTACAGGAGAGAAGGGCTTCTGAGGTCTCCTCCTGGGTCACGGCCTGGGGCTCTGCACGTAGATTTGCACAGACCACTCTGGTGCACTCAGCAGGTGCACGGCAGCTTCGCACCCTCCGCACAGCCCACCAGACAGTGAGGTCGGAGAGCCCTCTGGCCATTTTGACATTTACAGCCCTTTCAGAAACTTGTGAACTCAAAGGATTTAAACTATTTTGGGAGTTGCAAATCCAAATGCGCTGGGGAAGGGTTGGAGGAGTAAGGGGAAATGTGTGAGACAGGCCCCCTTATTGCAGACTGTGGACAGGCATCCAGGAATGGGGCTTTTGGTGAACTACAGCATGCTTGCCCTTCTAAAGGCAGCTAGATTTAATACTTTAATTGCCCAGACAAAAGCCTGCATGCCAATTTACAACGCCCAGGCTAGGAGAGTTCTGGTGCAGCACTGGGGACCAGCACTCTAAATATCAGGCCACTTACTTTCATCAAGCCCAGGGAGAAAATGGAATTCAGAAATTGCTTTCAAAGACAGAGGAAACTACAGCCACAAGTCAGTCCCCCTCCTGTCGGGATACCGTTAGGTCTTGTCCAATGTTCCTTTGAAGCCCACTCTACCCTGCAACATTAGCACCCTGTGTTGAAAAGAACCAGAAAGCTCTTTCATCCAGGGAGAGAATAACTATCCCAGGGGGATGGTTTCCACATTACTCAAAAGGAAACTGACCCAGACCTAGCAGAGCAGAAAATGGTGTCAAACGAACCGTTTCCTAAAGAGATCAAGTAAGACTGGCAACAAAACATATTGCTTTCTAAAACAAATGAGGGAATAAGAAAAAGGCAGCTATCCAAATAAACATCCTGATTGCCTCTTTTCCTAATCCAATGACTCATCCTTCAAAATTTAAATTTAAAACAAACATGCAATACACAAAAATTAAAAGGTGAAGACTCAGCCATCAGAAGCACTACCTACTACCCATCTTCATGAATCAGAACAGCCCAGGGCCTGAGTGGAACATGGACCATGAAATCAGGTTAGAACAGGTAGGGTGGCCTCTTCCCACTGTGGCCTGGCATACTGAGCTCGCAGGGAAGAAGACCTGAGGGCCACAGGTCACCTGCCCCACCTGTTCTGAAGCAGGCTTGGTTTAGAGGCCCGTCTTCCATAGAGAACAAGAACTTTTCTTGTAGCTTCCCAGGGTGCCCCAAACTCAAAGTGACACCTGCATCCAAACCAAGAAGTCACACCTTAATTTAGTTGGCGCGGGTTAGGAGACCTAACTCTCCCACCCATTTTCCCTTTTTTTTTTTTTTTTTTGGCATTCTACATTCTAAAATGGATTTTTAACCCTCCAGGCATTAAATATCTCAAGACTGTACCCGCTTGAGCTTGAATGAGTTGGGTACCAGCATAAATGACTTGCAAACCAATGGCTCCTGCACATTTGAGATGGGAAAATGCTCCAGAAGACAAGAACCACGCCCCATTCAATTCAAACAGGAGAGCTTTCTCTGAGCCATGGGAAAGTGGAGCGTCCCTAGTGGAGAGAAAGAAGCAGGGCGAAGTTGGCCCAGCAGTTCCTTGCAGTTCCCTCTCGTTCAAACGTAAACACGGGGCATGTTCTGAAACCAAGGCAA
This sequence comes from Noctilio leporinus, assembly GCA_004026585.1. Taxonomy (NCBI): domain Eukaryota; kingdom Metazoa; phylum Chordata; class Mammalia; order Chiroptera; family Noctilionidae; genus Noctilio; species Noctilio leporinus. The sequence continues at coordinate 40,822 of PVIW01005826.1, read as the reverse complement.
AAACTGAAAAAAGGGAAAAGACTGCTTCCCCCATGTTATTAACCCACATAGCAAAGGCCCATGTGGCTCCGGACAGGCTCCACAGCCCGTGACTGCTGGGGAGAGTCAATTCCACGCTCCTGTCCGGTCATCACGAGCACACACGCTTTCTCCTCTTCCCATCGCAACCTCCAGCATTTCCACAGCCAACAATGTGGGGGCGAGGGCTGAGGCAGGGCCCAGTGTGCCTCCCCATAAGAGGACCTTTCAACCACCACTCTCAAGCACCGCCTGAGGATGAGGTCAGACTCTATTCTATAGGCCATGAAACAAGCTGACTTTGTGACCAGCTGGCCAGCCCTCATGTGAGGCCCTAAAGATGAAAAAGGATTGATTTCACCCACAGGGACCTCATTCCCTATGCAGGAAGCCTCGCCAAACCACTGAAATAAGCACATTCAGGGGACAGGCAAAGCAACATTTGTAAGAGCCTCTACGAGGCACCATTGATAAGAAGCCCATCTCTCTCCCCTCCCTTCCTCCTCCTGCTCTGACCCCAAATCACACTGTGCACACACCACTGCTCACCCCCTAAGTATCTCTCTCTCTCTGATAATGGTCTCCTAACTCAAGAAACTATAATGACTTTCCATTAGCCATCAGACCTGGTCACATGACCCACCTTAGCACTGCAATCCCTGCATTGCCCAACAAAATGCTTCAGAGGGCCGACTTTAACTAATGGGTAAGAATGCATCACGTGAGTTTAAGAAAACAGTTGTTTTGACACACTTGATTGTATGTAAAATAGTCTGTAGTTTCAGCGTAAGGCTGGAGAGAACTAGCGCTCCCTAGCAGTCGCTCCTGAGAATGCCGTCTCCCTTAGGGGAGGGGCCCCAAGACCACAAAGCAGTTAGTCTGGAAGGGCAAAGGGGACTTGCAAAGACAGCCTCTCCTCTCCCTCTGTCCCTTAGAAGGGAGCTGCCCCAGCAAAGCAAGACCGTTCCTCTTCCCAGCAAACTTTGCCCCTGCGGGCGAAGCCTGCCCTGACTTGGGTGCATTCTCAGGTGGGTAAGTCTGACTTATTTTGGGGTGAGTAGTAGGGAATCCACTTCCTTGCAGACACAAGCCACAATGTCTCACAACAGCTCTATGAAGGATAGGGATGATGTCTGGCAGATACCTGCTGACACTGTGGTCTTTTTGTCAATTTGTTTAGAACCTAAAAGGTTCTAAAGATGGTGTTATTTATTGGACTCCCTCAAGAATTCCAACACATCCCCATCCTCTGATAAAGCAGCCTACTATCAGAAGTTCCAGGAAGGTCCCATATGTGTCCCTACCAGCATCGCATACCAGACCTACCTACCTCTGGAGACATCCACCCTGCAAGTCACCCTACAAATAACATCTAGAAAAGTAAAAATTGCCCTGATTATCTACAGAATATCACAAGCTTTTTGGTATAGCACAATGTAAGTGTTTATAACAGCTGCTTCCTGAGATATTCACAACCATCCTTACAACAAGGGAAAGGTATGAAAGTCTACAAGAAAAACCTACACCTCTAATCAGAAACAGCCATAAACAAGGCTAAGACAAAACACACAATCCTCTCCACCAAAAGCATCGATTGCTTCCATACTACTATTCAAGTTCAAGATGTTGAATGGTTCACTTGCTCAGCAGAAAAGCATGAAGAAGCTTCGCTGGGGGTTCAGAAAGAGTGAGTGTACCCAAAACCACCCTGCAGTGGGTGGGTCTAACCACGAAACCGGATGTTTCCCACACACCTTCATCAACCATCAGAAATGAGAGTTGAAATGGGGCAGACTTACGTGCTCTTTCATCTCCTTAGCCACGGTTGATGACATCATGATGCAGCAGAGGACAACAACGAGAATAAAGTAGAGTGCGTACATGAAGCGGGTACTCCGGGACTGTCGGACCCTGGGGCAGCAGCCACAGCCGAGGGAGCAGCCAGCCGTCCCACAGCAGCAGGCCAACTAGAAAAGGAACAAACAGCATCCTCTTAGAGCCAGCCACTGCTTTCCAAGCCCACCAACCCAACCCCAGCCTCTGCAGAGCAATCTTTCAGCCACCGTTTTTCTGAGCCATCCAGCCCAAAGGCTGCTGGAACAGTTCAGCATGTGAATAAAGCTTTCGGCTAAATTGGTCTAATAATACTGACTTTAATGATAAACACTAAGGCTTGGCAGATGGATGCCCAATAATTGAACATAAAAGGTACAATTCACCCGAAGCATGACTCTTAGGCAAAACAAAGATTTCTGGGTGGGGAGGGGGACAGAGGGGAGCAAAAAAGGGATGGATGTAATACAACAACAATAAAATTAAAAGAAAAAAAAAACAAAGATTTCTGGGATCAGCTAAAAGCTAAAGAAGCCAAGAATGAGACAAAGGCCAAAGTGAGGGGAGGAGAACACCAAACATAGGGAATTGGGCCCAAGAAAAGGAAATTTTCAAAATTTTTCAAAACCCATGAGCAAAAGAATGCACTGTGTGAACTGGGGACATGTAGGTATGCTGGCAGCCATCCTCCTTCACAGGAAAAAAATGGGAGCATCCAGCTTGAATCTCAAAAGAAATAGATGCCTCTTACCCTGGCATTGTTTACTACAGCTTCATGCCCCTAATGGTAGGCTTTTAGGCTGATGGGTGGGGCCCAGGCACAGTGGAACGCCCAGATCCTACTTGCCACTGACAGCATACATACCTTTTACCGGGGAAAACCAGCTCTTTTTTTTTAAATCTTTGACTGGCTTTATTGGCCAATGCAGCTAGACATAATTTAGGGATATTAAATAAGTCAAGATTAGGTTTCCAGGTTTGGCTCTGGTATTAATTTTTCTTTTTAAAAAGTATTTTTTTTTTGAGTAGTTTTAAGTTGACAATAAAATTGAGAAGGCAGCATAGATTTCCCATATACTCTTACAGTCACACAGGCATAGCCTCCCTCATTTATCAATATTAACAAGAATGGTACATTTTTTTTTTAAACCATGGATGAGCCTTCATTGCTATATCACAACCACCCAAAGACCATGGTTCACCTAAGGGTTCTTTGTATAGTTCACAGCTTTGGATAAATGTATAATGACACGTATCCATCATTATAATATCATATAGTGTATTTACAATGTCCTAAAAAGAAACTAGATCTTTATTAAAGCATAGAACAACAGAGTGTAGTGTTAAAAGCTCAAGTTCAACATCACACTGCCTGAGTTTGGGGATTAGGTCTGCCACCTACTAGCTACAAACCATGAGCAAGTTACTAACCCTTTTAAGGATCCTCATGTATAAAGTAACAGTATTTATGATTATGCTGTGGTCTCTTGGACCAAATCAGACACACCTTGTGTTAGGGATTTCTATAGGAGATTATCATAAACCACAAATAACAACTAAACCTGCATGTAGTATACTATAGTCTACATAGAACCTACAACCCAACAATTCAATCTCTTAATAATGATTTGGAGGTTCGAGACCTTGCATAGCTGCAAATTAAGCATTCATTAGAATGCCATGCTATAAACATCACTTTGAATGAGAAGAGATCACAGGTAAACAGGTATAAGACAGGCTGTAATCACAGGATGTTATGACAGATCTTGGGAATGTAGTCATTTCTCGGACTGTTCCATCTGCTTCATGAACTGCCATTGTGTAATAGCCTTGGTCATTCTGTACTATTTCAGTCCCTTACATTTTTTGCTAATGTACTCTCTCTGTCTTCACAAAGTTTTCCAAGCTATCTTCCCCAAAATACTCCTCTTGTTTCAAGGTTAGGCCACTGCTTTGTAAGATTAATTATTCTACTTGGGCTTAGCTAACAGATCACACAAGTGGGACCCTAACATTACTGCCATGTGGTGTTCTTATGGGTCACCTTCCTTTATAGTTCACTCCCTCCATTTTACTGCTTCCCTTTCACATTCCACTCCTTCTCTGGGCCCTGCCTCCCTCCTGCTTAGCCTTCCAAATTCTTTCCAGACTGCCTCCTTCACTGGTGGCCAACTCTTGTGTTCTATGGTCTTGGATAGCCAGTCTTACTGAATTTCAAATTCAAATGTGATAAACAAAATATCCAATTTTGGAAAATAAATACTTTAAAGCAGTTAATGCTTCCCATGATAGAACTTTCCCATGGCAGAATCAACATTTAAACTCATTATGACCACAGAAGGGAAAAAATGAACAGACACATGCAAATTGTGAGCCTAACTGGTCACTTAAATACAGATAAATAGTGACAGAGAAGTGATTACAAAGAATGTGAAAAAAAACACACAGGTTTAATCCTATTCTATTATTAAAATCATGTGGCAGTCTAGGGATCTGACTATTCAAAGTTTCCTTCCTTTCATTTTCACTGTCTATGTAATTCTATGGTATGACTGATAGATAAAACAAATATACATATACACAGACATGCTTGATTTTAAAACCATTTTTTTCCTAGTAGCCTAAAAGTTATATTATCAAAGTAAACTATGCCAACAACCAAGGATACAGTGCATTATCTTTAACTAAATGAACACTGATAGGAACAAATAGAAGTTCAAAATAGCATCATCTCAAAAAATCTCATAGCCCTGACTTGTCACTTTTTTCTGGAGGAGCAAGTTAGAACTAAACACGTTCACATCCAGCCCCTGCCTCTTACAGCTTTATTAGCATGAGTCTGTCACTGCCCTGATCCTGACTTCCAGAGCAGTCCCAGGCTTGAAGAGGGGTGCCAGCATCATGTAAGCCCCGCCTCCAGGGGGCCGAAACTGTTTACAGGAAAAGGTAGAGAATGGAGAACGCCAAGAGTGAACCCTATTGTAATCTCTGGGCTTTGAATAATAATATTGAGTCACTATAATTCATCGATTGTAACAAATGTACCACTCAGTGAGGGGTATGGGTAATGGGGGAGGGCTGTGCATTTGTGGGACAGAAGGCAAACGGAAAGTCTCCGTACCTTCCTCTCAATTTTGCTATAAACTGAAAACTGTTCTAAAAAGTAAAGCCTACTGCCCTGGCTGGGGTGGCTCAGTTGGTTGGACACTGTCCCACAAACCAAAAAAGTCATGGTTTGGTTCCTGGTCAAGGTATATGTCTGGGTTGTGGGTTTGCTCCCAAGTTGGAACCTGTACAAGGGGCAACCAATCGATGTTTCTCTCCCTCTCTTTCTCTCCCTTCTCCTCTAAGGTCAATAAGCATGTCTTCCAGTGAAGATAAAAGTAATAATAATTAAAAATAAAATAAATTCTATTTGAAAAATGACAAGAGAGAAATGAACAGCACAGTGACTATCAATAGCTCAATAAATGGATACTGAAAGAACCATGTATGATAAAGTCATAATGGCAACACTCCTCAAACAACGGGGCTGGTAGCCTCACCCTGCAGGGCCACGCACACAAGTTACATGCCACACTGTGAATTTCTCACAGCAGCATTGTACCACCAAGTGTTTCCAGAATAAATTACGATACGCTCAGGAAGGACCCATGACAATCTCTTTGGAGGGCAATGTTTGAAATCCCCCTACAAGTTCACCGTGCATGTATACTGACACAGGGGCACAGAGACTCAGGTACGAGGTTGTTCACTACAGGCGTGGACACATTCCTATTCTCCAGATACACATGGACACATGGACTGGATAAATGAATTATGGGCTACTGTACAACACAATTTAGTTAAAAAGAGTAAGTCAGTGTTATGGGCTGAACTGAGTTATCCTCCCCACTCCTAAAATATTCACATGTTGAAGTCCTAACCCCTCCAGTGTCTGAGAATATATTTGGATATAGGCTAGTTAATAACATAATTAAGGTTAAACAAGGCCCTACAGTGGGCCTTAACCCATGACTGGTGTCCATGAAAGGTAAGAATAAGACACATACACAGAAAGGCCATGTGTAGACACAGGCAAAAGATGACCTCAAAAGAGACCAGCTCTTTGACTCCTTCATTTCAGACTTTTAGCCTTCAGAACTGTGAGAGGTTACATCTGTTTAAGACACTTGGCCTATGGTACTTTGTGATGGCAGCCCCAGCAAATTAACACAGTCATTACACCTTGATATTTTATTTTATATGTATATCTTTATGTATGGTGTGTGTGTACATGCAATGACCACTAACATGGATTATCTGTAGAGTGGGCCTAAATGTGGGGAGGTAACAAAGACACCTACTTCTCACTGTCCTGCTCTATGTCTTTTTACTATGTGCATGTATTAACATTATAATTTGTAGTAATGAAAAGGAAAAAGTGACTAAGAAAAGCAATAAAGATCAAGATACTGATTTTAAAAAATTGCAAATATAGCATTGACTGGCAGTGGCCTTTTTGTTCTGTCTGAAGAAACTTCCCCTCCCCAAACACAGTGAAAAAGAAGTCTCAAAGAGCCCTTCACACCCTTCCTCTAGCCAATTTCCTTTGAAATAGCAAAGGCATGAGTAGCAAAGGCTTTTCTAAATACAAGGTGTTTTGTTCTTGCCTGGGGCAGTCAAAATGCAAGGATACCCAGCTGCTTGCTGCTACCTGGAGCTGGGCCTCACTCCTAAGTGTTCTTTTTCGTTTCTTATCTAAGGACACCCACAATACACACAAACTTGCTCACACACAGTCCCGCAAAAAATATCAGTCTCCCTCTCTGTCCTCCTCACTGGCCAGGAACCCAGCTCTGAGGACTGACCCCAGCATGTAAAGAAATAATCACAGAACCATGAGCTAGGGCTGGTTGTAGCTTCCAGATTCCTCTGTCAAATTAAAAAACACAATTCCTTTATAATCTAGAATCCCTAGCTGGCAACACCACCAGTGGGAAATAGCAAAGAATCAGGAAGAAAGCCATATGTCATAGTCAGTGTGGGCACACACCCGCGCGCGCGCGCACACACACCATTGTTATCTTACCTTACTCGTAAGAGTCCTCCCTCTCTCCATCAAGTTTTATTTTCACAATGCCAAGAGGCTTGGACACCAGATTCTTAAACCCACAGGGACTAGAAGGGATAATTGGTGGGAGAACAAAGGTCTGCAAACCCTCCAACCTGGATTCTAACTCTGTGAGGCTCTAGGTAAGTCACCTTCCTTCTCTGGGTCTTGGTTTCCCTCACTTGTAAAGTGGGGCCTAGGTGACAGACAATAGGTGGTAACTAATTGGGTTTCATCTCACACTCAACTCATTGAGGTAGTGGTATCCTGGCATGCTGTGCTGAGGTGGGTTCTTCTTTTTTTTTTAATGGTTATATGACCTTGAATAAAACAACTTATCTTTTTTTAGAAAGATTTTATGTATTTATTTTTAGAGGAAGGGTAAGGGAGAGAAAAAGAGTGGGAAACATCAACATGTAGTTGCCTCTAGCACTCCCCCCACTGGGGACCTGACCCACAACCCAGGTGTGTGCCCTGACTGGGAATCAAACCAGCAACCCTTTGGTTTGCAGGTTGGCACTCAATCCATGAGCCACACCAGCCAGGGCTTGAGGTGGGTTCTTTGGCTAAATGTCTCAGCAGGGAAAATGTAATGATTAGCACGTACCATCTGCCAAAGGCATGGTGGCATCTAGCCTTCATTCTTGTCATTCCTGCAAAAGGTGATCTGACATCCCTACCGTCCATAAATTCTTAGATATTATAAACAAACTGAGAGGCAAGCACATAGAGTTAACCTCAAAGCAAGAAAAAGACAGGAAAATCAATCAAAAAAAGAAGTAAGAACTGAACAGCGCAGCAGTCAAAAGCTCTCCAGGCACCTCACAGGTAAGGTGAGCGTCACTCTAACTGCTGCACGGACCATGTTCTGCGGGGCGCAGCTCCCTCCGCCGTGAGAGAGCTCATCCATGATGACGGCTCAGGCATCCATGAAGCCACGTCTCCTTGGCTCCATGTAGAGAGGCAGCAAAGCGCACGGGACGCTTCTGCGGCAAGAATCATCCCAAATGTGGGTCACATTTTTTTCAGTTTCGATGCTTCCATTTTGGGCATGTAAATCCCTCAGCAATGTGGAAAGCATTCATTCTGAAAGACTTTTTCCTCGAGGGTTATGGAGAGCCAAGTTGGCTTTACTGTGTCTAAACTAAGTCCAAACTGCAAAAGGAAAAAAATCTTCAAGTCTAGCACGGCCCTTCATTCAGACCCTTTTCCTGGCTTGGAAAATTAGCATCACCAGCAGAACTGAGGAAAGACCGGAGATTTATTTTTAACTACATTAATTTAGTGCTGTTCCTTAATAACTAGCAAGGGGAGAGGCAGCCATAAGGAAGCTCCTCACAGCTAAAATCTGCTGAATCCAGCTGTTACTGCACATGCCGGGCCGTTGTAACATTGAGGAAATACGATAACATTAAAGACGTAAAATTGGATTAAAAAACGTTCATTAAATAGTGCTCTATACTTGAATGACATTTAATTTCCACATCTTTCAATAACATACAATACTTAATTAGACTCAGTTAATCCACAATATTAGCTAATAGTGAGCACAGTAATTAATCTCTTACTCTCTACAAGGCACAACAAATATTATTATTAGCTATTATATCACCCCCACTTTACCAAGCTGAGACAAAGGCTCAGAGAAGTCAGGCAACTTCAGGTCAGAGGTAAGCTGGTAAGTGGCATAAAGAGGATGAAGAGGGCAGGTAACAATCTCCTGAAACCTTGATTTCCTGCAGAAGGGAAACTAGCTAGGTGGGAAGGACGCAAAACGTTTCTCTCCTGTCCTTGGGTATAAAGTAAGCAGTTAACAACTATCTGGAGAAGGCATCTCCCTTGCTGGGCCCCTTCCTCCCTCCCAGGTAGCCCCTGGCCTCAGTGGACTTGGGTGGCCTCTATTAGCACCCTGACCCAATCACCAAGCTCCCTAACTCACTATCCAGTGTGGAACCCCAGCAAAAGCCTAGCACTATTGAAACTAGGAAAGGAGGAAGCTTATTTAGAGACCTAGTTAAAGAGAAGCGCAGTTGCTCTGCAGGGGACCTCTGCAGGGACAAAGGGATTCCGGGACCCCTGGAGTCCATAGGCCCAGAGCACGAAACCACCAGCGGAAAAGACTGTTGACCCAAGATATTAGGGCAACCTGACAGCCCGGAGACAGGCCAATTAAGGCCTCAAGACCACCTCAGACCCCCACCCTGATAGTCAATCACTAATTACCATCTTATCTTCTGTGCCCGGGCTCGCTTGTTCTGCTATAAAAAGCCCTAGCTGTAAGCGACAGCGCGCACCTCATGAGATCGAGGTCGCCCCTGCTCAGGTCTGTTGTTTGGCCAATAAATAACATCTTTGAATCCCCGAAAGTCTCCAGCGTTTGGTGTCTCGCTTTCGTCTGGATATAACATCCAGTCCTACACCATGTTAAAAGCCCTACTCCTAATCCTTTGCAAATAACCAGACCATTCATTCACTCAACTATTATTATATTACATACCTACTGTGTGCAGTATTAATTTCTGGGAATACGGCAATAAGAGATCTTGTTTCTTTCCTCACTAAACAAGAATACAAAGATATACTTAAGAATGATGACTGTCTATTCATTATTTAGAAGAGAAAGGAAACCTGAATGTTCAAGGAAAGAATAATGATTACTCAACATAATGAACCTATTAAAGTAATACAGATTATACAGAAAAATTCACTGCCATAGAAAGAAGTCCAAACTGATCTAACTGAAAATAGTTAATAACACAAATGTCTAGAGAAGGAGAGCACTTGGGGTAAAAATACAGCAAAACATCGATCAGCAGAAACAACAAAAAACAATCTAGAAGGATATATATACCAGGATGTCAGCAATAGTCAAGAGTTGTTGGATTATGAGTGACTATGCTTCTATGTATTTTCTGAACAAGCACTTATAATTAGAAAAAATTTAAAGTTTCTAACAAAACAATGCCACATTCTTGCTCTATCTCCTATTTGGTAAGCATTCAAATATTTATTTGTTAAATAAACCAGCCAGTGAGTAAATGAAATCCACTTCAGCTGTGATTGGTAGAAAACAGCCTGAGTGAACTATCACTATAACTAAGGCATAAAACTAGAACACCTTTATAAATGGTTAAAATGGAAATTTTTGTTTTTATTTTTCACAATAAAAATTCTTTAACCCTTGCGATGTTTTTTAGAGTTTTATTTACACAGATAAACCTTTACTTGGTAGAATGAGAAAAATTAAACAGCTATGTATAAATTCTAGGAATTAAACAAGCTATTTATTTGCCTAGTCCAAAAATGAGCTCTTATATATAGCTCCTTCATCTCAGTTTCTTATATATATATATATATATATATATATATATTTTTTTTTTTTTTTTTTTTTTTTTTTTTTTTTTTTTTTTTTTTTTTTTTTTTTCTTTTTTGAATTTAAAGAATCCCTTAAAACTCCAAGGTTTTCATAGTCCATCCCATAACTCTGGCAATAGGATTCTGGCGGTCTATCAGAAAGGAGGTTCCTGATAGGTGGTTTCTCCATATGTTAGTTTCCACAATCCACAGCATTTCCATGAAAAGCAAAGGCAAGGGTCGATGTCCTTTGTTACAGGACACTCAGTATCCACAAGGTCCAAATCTGAAATGGGCAGTGACAGACTGTGAACACACTTGGCACCTGACAATGGGACTGGGACAAAACTCTTCTCCTGGTGGGGAGTTCCTTTCTCAGGAGGTTAGGGTTACTTTCAGCACTAAAGAATGTTGATGGAGTTCTCTGTTCTCAGGCAGCAGTGAATTCTTTGAAGCATTCCATCCCTATGTGTGATATATTTTAGTAGGTTTAAGCTTGAAAGGTAAACTAACTCCCCTTTCTGGCTGTTCAACAGAAAACAAACATTTCTGGGAGGCAGATTGTCAGTCTCAGCTCCATGACATTGAGGGTCCTATAATTCTTTGTGGGGGCTATCCTGTGCACTGTAGGGTATTCAGCAGTCCCGTTGGCCTCTACCCACAAGCTGCCTCTATGCCATCCCCTTCAGCCTCACAAATGGTGATAATCAGAAATGTTTCAGACAACTGACTTCCCCCAGTCTGTTAAGAACCACTGATTTAGGACTTAAGAGCAAGAGCTGTGGAGTCAAGCTGTCTGGATTCACACCCAACCTCAAATGCTATCTGATGATGCAGCCTTGGACCAATTCCCTAGGCCTGTTACCTCATTTGTAAAATGGGAATAAAAATCCTTCCCAGGGTTGATAGGGGGATTAAATGAGACAATTCAGACAAAGTTCTTAGCAAAGAGCCTGACACAGGCTACTCCCCCCACAAAAGCCAGCTGTTGTCATCGGCTACATCATAGTCATCTCCCTCCTTCCCAGAGACACCCATTCTCTTTAGTCCATCAGAGGTCAGCATGGGAGGGGGAGGAAATAAAACCATTAATACCTGATTTAATTTTTTTTTCCATTTTTCTAGTCTGATGTGAATGATAAATGAGTATGTTGAAGGAAAATATTTTAGAAATAAAACTCCTAAGATCTCAACCCCAGAGAGCATCCTAGCCACTTGGGGAAAGGCTATTTTGTATGAGGCAGCACTTCCTACATGTCTGAGGGCTGAAGCCAACTTCATTTCTACCAAGTGCAAACAAGGCAGCTGGAACACTCATCTGCACCCAAGAAAGCCACAAGTACCTGCTGCAGAACAGGGCGGAGAAAGGGGGGAGTTAAGCAGGTTCTAGAGGGGAAAATGGTGTAAGAAAATGAAACCTTGAAATTCAAAATGGAAAAGTGTAGAATGTGGGGAGAAACCTTGAAATTCAAAATGGAAAAGTGTAGAATGTGGGGAGAAAAGTGCTAATAGGTTTAAATCATTTTTAAAAGATACTTTTAAAACTCCTCCTCAAGGCCCTGGCTGGTGGCACAGTGGATAAGGTGCTGGCCTGAGAACCCAAAGGTCGCTGGTTCGATTCCCAGCCAGGTCTCCAGCCAGGTCTGTAGCTGGAGGCAGATGAAAGGCAACCATACATTGCTGTCTCTTTCTCTCTGCCTCTCTTCCTTCCCCTCTCTCTAAAAATAATACATAAAATACTTTAAAAAATAAATAAAACTCCTCCTCAAAATAAGGAAGAAAACAATCCTGCTTATTTAACTTTGTCAAAGCTTATCAATAAGGAGTTACAAAAATCCAAAATCCAATGTGTACCTGATTGTGTCAAGGCGATTATGTGACAAACGAGAAACCTGCCAAGCCCCTTCCAGGAGGTGCTTTATGCCAGTGCCCAAACTCTGCCAAGGCACGGAATGCTTTCCTGCCTGGTGACGGGGGCCACACAGAGCCTCCAACCACCAACTAGATCCAAGTGCTCTGGGGCTGGGGTGTGGGAGAGGAAGAAATGTCCTCTACTCTCCTAGGTTCTTTCCGCTGGTCTAATCATTAAATTGACATGAGACGCATTAGAACAACAAGAGAAAATAACCCTATTATAATGCACACCCACAAGAGAGGTTCAGGGACAGAAACTGAAAACAAGGTTTGTCTAGCATTTCGAACTAAGGATGAGGTAAGGAGCCTTGGGGCTTTAGAGGGGAGGACTCATTCCCAGGATGGAAAGAAGAGTGGATGTTCAGTCATTAGAAGTTTGCCCTGCCCCATGGATAAGTCATAAAAGCTATTTTCTGGTGATAATTATTATGGACAACTCTCCCCCCCACCCCACCCTGCTCCAGCGCCCGCGCGCGCACGCGCGCACACACACACACACACACACACACACACAATTTAAATCTTTAAGGGAGCGGTAAAAGTTGATCTTGGAACCGACCACAGGGCCTCAATTGCCTTCAGCTCAAAAGGTTCCACATGCCAAAACAGCACACCTTGGGGAGGCCTGTTCTGAACCTCTTCAGAGAACATATGTGAGCGGTTTCCCCAGCTCAGAGAATTTGAGCAGGGAGAACCTCAGAGCTCAGCTGGCCAGTAACTTCAAGGGCTTAGCAGTACACTAAGATCCAATGAAATTCTATGAGCAGCTCTAATGCATAAAAAACACATGGATGCACTATTACACTATAAATACCTATATATTCATACAAGAGATTTACTGAATGTTTACTAGTGACCAGGCACGGTTCTAGGAGATAGAAGTATAGTCCCTGTCCTCATAAAACATAAAACATTCTAGTGAATTTTTATGATAAAACTCAGCAACCCAAAATTGTACCCAAACTGAAACATGTCACAGCACCTTGACTGAATGTCTCTGATCAGGTTCAGTCCTCACACTTTCTGGATATGAAATCTCAATCTCAAAATGGTTAGGTGATTTGGCTCAAGGACAAATCCCAGGATGGGCACTGGTAAGCCAGCAAGAAATGCACCAGTTGAAACTCAGCAATGTGGAAGAAGGATAAGCTAGCAAATAATAACTCAGCTTTGGGACTCACACTTCTGCTGTCTACAGTGCAATAAACTAAAAGACAACCAAAATAAGTAAATGAAGTCACCATAAATAGGTTTAAACAATGCTCTTTTGGACCTAGTAAGAAGGCAGTAAATGTCTAAGTGTCTAATGCATTTTGAAAGGTTTCCAACTCAACACAGTTAAAAGGAAAGGCTGGCTGCTGCAGGATGAGTTAACCCTGGGGTGGCCACAGAGCTGAATGCTACAGGGAATGGTGAAAATGCCTGACTTCCTGATGTACCTCCCTTCTTCTTAAAGCAAAGGACAACAAAGTCCCTCTGCCCACTCCACGTACATGGTCAACTGCTGGCCATTCTCCCTCCCCACACCTCAGAAAGGAGCCACTCCTCAAAAGACCCTTGGGACCTACTACCTGGTGACAGGATGCCTCTCTGAAGGGGAGGCCAGCCCCACTGGTTCTATGCAAGGAAAAACTTGCACATGCTATTTTCCAGCAGTCAGGGCTTCACATAATCCCAGTTTTTATCATGCACAAAATGCCCAATAAAAAGATACTTCCAACTTGTAGCCACATAAATGAATAGATAATTTGGAAAATGTCAGACAATGGGCCTGGGTTGGTAAACCCATGGTCCTTTGTAGATGTCATGGATGGAGGAGGGTAAGACCCATTCATTTGTGACTCCTGTTCCTCCAGGGGAAACACAGGACTCAGAACACCCACAAGGTCACCCTCAGCTCTCCCTCTAACACACTCTCCTTCTGGGTGAAAGCCTGGTGGCCTCATGAAAGGTCCTCATTTAACAGCATTTGCTGGAGCTGAAATAACAACTGCACTGTTTTCCTACAGCTGAGAAATACTTTCTCACAATCAATTTCACCATTCATCCGTCCCTCAAAACTGCAAGAAGGCTTCTTTTCAGTCTTCTTTCACCTTTGTCTCTTGCCTGAAGAGGAAGGAACAGATAGGTGTGTGCCTTTCCCCAGCAACTGTCCACCCATGACTGCCTTTTCCAGCTGAAGTGCTGCTAGATGCCCAGTAGATTTTCTCAGTACCCACTGGACCCTTCCTAACCAGGTTCCATGATGAGACCAGCTGGCACCGGGTAAGGATGCTTCAATTCAGCTATGGGTTGCCTTCCATGGCAGGCAGCTTCATACCCATGGAACTCCCCCTGCACCTGGCCCCCCAACTTGAGAAACTTTCTGTGAATGTTCCTGAAATACAGTTGCAAAAGAAATCAAGGCCAAATGAAGGTGCCCATGAATCATATATTTTTCTATCAAATACCAATGGAAATGAAAATATTCTGATATCAGGGCCCCTACCCCAACTTTCACCCTTCTTATTCATCAGGGCACTGCCTTTGCAAGTGAGATGGGTGGGCAGAAGGTAGTCTAAAGAAAGCTTCCCCTTGAGGCATTCTTTTTAAGGAAATAACTCATTCAGGTTTAGAGTGGTTATTTCCTCTGCTTTTTAAAATTATAAAGACAGAGCTTTTCTATCAGCCCTAGACTGGGAAGACCAGCACCCCAGCATCAAAATCAAACACAATGGGGCCACAAAGCCAGGCTGACGCACTTACTGAATGAACTGCCATGGGTAAACAGGCCCAAGGGGGAAGGCAGTTCAGGAAATGGACCTTAATTACAGTTATTTGTTCAATCAAACCTGCATTTCTCAGTCAGCTTGGTGGAGTGGGTGTTGGATTGAGCAGAGGGCTCCTTTGATGGCTCAGTATTTGTCATGCCCCTCCTTCCTTCGCCCAGAGCCCCAGAGGCAGGAAGCAGGTTGGGGCCAGGGCTGAGCTGACAGGCTGATGGACCCTCCTTGGAGAGAAAGAAATCTGACAGCACTAGGCCTTATCTCCCAGACAGGAAGCTGGGGGTTGGGGGGAGGGCAATAATGTAGGGAGTAACTAAAAAGTCCTTCTGGCCCCTGATTGGTGGTAGTGAAAGGGGGAGACCTGGGGAAGTCTTAGAGCATGCTACAGTGAGTGGAGCAGGTTTGGCAGGAATGTGGGTGTGAGCCCAGAAAAAGCTGGAGTCTAGAGCAGCCTGGAAGAGGTGATGGAAGAAGGAGGAACTTTTCCAAGTGTGATTCATGGGCCAGCCACGCCTATCAGCTCCCACCCAGGGCCTAGTGACTCAGAATTAGAATCTGCACTTTAATAAGCTCCCCAGGAGATCTAGGGCTGGATCAAAGCTCTACCCAAGCTCAGGTGCCTTGGTATTTCCCTTCTGCATCAGGCCTTCTGTTCTGAGGATCCAGTATCTAACACAAATCTATGGCAGGTGCAGATATGTACTAAGGTTGCACCTTTAAACAATCCTGTGCGTAAGATGACATTCCATACACCCAACACCAACAGCTCTTCATTCAGGACTCTTCAGGATGGCAAATAATAAAAGCAAGTTTCAGGTGGGGTCAAACACTACTTCATTACCACCAGATAAGGGAATGGCAAATGAAAAAGATGTCCTTAAATTATTTAATATGGTAAAATGTTCATAGAAACTTCCTTGGGGAAAGAAAAATACACTAAACTATCAACCAGAGCTGTGAAGTTATATGATCTCTCTATTTTCTTTATCATGTCCTGGTTTTTACAAAACTATCATGAATTTCCTAAGTTTTCCAAACTAAGGGAAAATTTCAATCGATAGTGAAAAATCAGAGTGGAAATCTTCCAATCCAGTAAAAAATAAAAAGCCCGTTTAATGTGCTAGCCTCTACATGTGTTGTGACTTGCTATTCTATTTATGAAATTCATGCTATTGGGGTACATCAAGTAGCAAGGCAACCTTGGCAAAATCAAAGAGTATCAGAATAAAAGAAATACTATAAGTTGAGTTTTAAGGATAGCTTCAACAAAAACAGTCCCAACCTCCCAACCTCACTCTCTGGGGTAAGCTCCTCTGGGGAGCATCCTAGTGTACTGTCCTCCAGGAAGAAGAATTACCCAACCAGGCAACCATGGATGGACCTGTTTTCAGGTGCTTTCTCAGGGGCAGGTAAAACTTCAGTGATCCACCATCTCTCACCATTTACCTTTCATCAACACCAAGTTCAGTGCCTACAAGGAGACTTAAGAATTTGCAGTCTAGTGGTCCCTGAGCAGAGATTTTATTACCTCTAAGAACAAAACTGGGCCACATGGGAACAAGACTCAGAACTGTGGCCTCATCCGCTCCCAGCCAGGAGTTCTCACACCCTGCTCCTTTATCACTCTGTGCCACATCTCGACCAAGGGGTCCATCACTGAAATTAAATCATGGTAAATTTCTCACTTGCAGGAACAAAATCTAATATTGTTATTTTCCGTGTTCTTGATGCTCTGACTTCTGGGCCTTGCTGACTCAGGAAGGACCGCCCCTCCCAGGACTAGCCAGTTCCTAAAGATAGCAAATTACTCCCCTGCGAGTATATCTTTCATGTGCAAATCGACCAATCCAGGACCCATATTCTGGACCACTTCTTCTGTCTGGCTCTTACACTCCAGGAAATAATAATTCTTTGGACCAGATACCAACTAGAAACCATCCCTGTAGGCCAGGGCTCTCTGAAATTATTCACGCTAACCACTCCTAAAGCCACTTACCCTGCCTGACCTGGCCTTTCCCAAGGAAGGCACACTAATGGCTCTGGCCAGTGTTTTCCGCTCACTTCTCTGCCCCTGACTGGCCCCAGGCTTCCTGTGCGGCCCTGCATGGCCTGGGTACACATCCTTGGGAACTGTGAGGAACCAGCTTTCCTTCCAATACCAAATGTCTCTTGATCTGCTGGTTTTGCCTTCCCTGGATGATAATAATAAAACCTATTTTAAAATGTACTGCCAAAATGGCTTCATTTTCTCAATTTTCACTTTTTAATCCTATACATTTTCTTTAACACCTTCACCACCTATTCCTAATTCTGTATAGTCAGATGGCAACAGAAAAAACACATCACCGTATTCATGAAAAACTAAGAACCAAGATGATGATGTTTAGCTTGCATTTTCATGAACATGTGGTTGGGATTTTAGGGGGCATATATAATAATACTATTCCTCTATAAAAATCATATCTAGTTCATATCACTAGCTTTCTTACGGTACTGAGTAAGAAACACCGAGCTTTACAAAGAGAGCAAGTTTGGGTGTCAATATTCTAATCAAATTACATTTACAAACTAAATTCCTGGTATCCTTAAGGCATTCAGAAAAACTTGAAATAAAGTTATTATTTAAAATTCTAGAGCAAGAAAACAAAACCAAAATAACCCTAAGAGTGAACGATGCTGCAACATCCCACTCACCAACTGGAAAGTAAAGATGGCAGGCATTTTGGCCAATGGCCAGTCTTACAAAGAACACTAGGAAGAAACCGAGGTATAGAGGGGAAACCGTAGAACAATGGGCCAAAATCAGACAGCAGAAACAACAGTAACCAAAGCAAAAACTACAAACAAATTTTTAGAAACACAATGGATTAAGCGCTTATTTTTTGCCACATACTTTACTAGATTCTTTATATACATTATAGAATTTAATGTTTATCATAACCCTGTGTTATCACCAACTTCTTTTACAGATTTTTTTTTTAAGTTGATCAGATAACTCAGACACACCAAGTAAGTGGGAGAACTGGTGTTTCTGCCTCAGTTACACGCCTCTTAAGTACACACTAAGCAGGGGAAAAGATGCAATGCTATTTTTGGAGGTGGGGAGGGCAGGAAGTAAACACTGCCCCTATTAGTCATCACAATGACTTTCTGCAAGTTAGAAAAAGGCACAGCCTGAGTAAGCGACCAGGGACTGGATTTCAGCTCCGCCTGCCCCTCAGCTGGTTTTGTGTAGTACACACAGCGCATAACCCTATGTGGCAGTCCTAGTTCTAATGCTTCCCCACACCGCTTCCTGGCCTGCTTAATCCTCCTAACAGATCAAGTTCCTAATATAAACTGTCTTAACTCTATCAAATTCATCACAATTTGAATGAGGCATTTTGGGAATTTCTTTAAAATCTGTCCCATGCACTAGAATCTATATCCCATCAGGCCAGATAAAAACTAGCCACCTTCTTTTAGGTTGTGTTCCTGGTGCCTAGCCTGGTTCCTGCAACAAAGCAAGTGCTCCATAAATATTTGTTAACCAATTCAGGAGCTCACTGCCTACCAGGGAAGATAGGGCTCTTATTGAAATAGCTGTAGCATGGGATGGACAGCACAGAGATAAATGAGGGGTGCATTGTGCAACCCCAAAAAGGGAGATGTGATTCCAGCTAAGGTCATCCAGGAAAACTCATGTAAGAAGTGGTGTTTTGTTTTTTCTTGGGGTTTTATTTTATTAGAATTCAATGTCTGCACAGACCAAAGGCATATATAAAACTGTTTCTAACATTTAAGATAAGGCATTTGCTTCTTGGTTTTTCTCTTTGCATTTTAAAGATTATAACGGCAGGTATGCCCACAGTGGGATTAGTGAAGTTGTGTGCATTCTGTGTTCCTGAGGCCAGGAACCTAACTTCACACTCATGAGCTAAACTCTGCTGAGGTTTGCATTTCCCTCATCAGATTCCACTCTTCCATTCTCACTCCCCCATCCAAGTGTAACACTTTGATTATGCCTTCACAAACTTCCAGTCATTCTAACCTAATAATCACCCTGGTGACAGGCAAGAAGAGCAGCGTTATTCCTTCCATTACAGAGATGAATGTAAAACCTGGGTAAGTTATTTGTCTTTCAGAATTTATTCTTGTTCCTTCTAACATAGCACCCTCAATAGGTATGGTTAATGACCAAAACCTTGACTGACAGTGCAAAGAGAGAGGAGACTGGAAACACTAGAAAAAACAAAGATGGCCAGGCCTGTGTAGCTCAGTTGGCTGGAGCATCATCCCATGAAATGGAAGATCATGGGTTTGATTCCCAGTGAGGGCACATGCCTGGGGTGCAGGTTTGGTTCCCAGTTGGGGTGCAGGCAACTGATCATTGTTTTTCACTCACATCAATGTTTCTCTCCCTCCTTTCCCCTCTCAATGAGCATGCCCTTGGGTAAGGATAAAAAAAAAAAGGGGGGTTGTTTTTTGTGTTTTTTTTTTAAAGAGAAGATAGAGACAGTAGGTTAGCTACCTTGATACTGCTTTGAAAACAGGGTTATGCTATATGTCATATGCACTTACTCATGCATGTGTGCACCCACTTGCACGTGCATATGCACCCATGGGACAAAAGCACAAAACTCCAGGGACAGAACAAAGCCCCAGAGCCCCACCCCTACTTCAGAGTGTCAAACTGTGCAGAGCTCCACAATTTAAGAAGGCAGGAAATTACATGCTGTACTGCCATCAAAACACCAAAAATTAAAGATGGGAGTGTCTCAGGCAACCAGAAAGGGCTTTCTACCCAGTAGTCATTATAAATAATAGTTACCTACCATTTCTCAAATACTTCCTCTGTAGCAAAGCACTACCCAAAGGTGCTTCCAAAACATTCTTCCGTTTAATCTTCTAAAGGGCCCTATGATATAAGTATCATAATCTCCATTTTACAGATGATGAAACCTGACTTTCTGATCGCAAAGCTCATCAGAATTCCAAAAACTGCTGGTGGGAATACAAGATGCAGCAGCCTCTTTGGAAAATTATCTGTCAGTTTCTCAAAGGTTAAATATAGTTACCATATGAGCCAGCAATTTCCCTCCTAAGAGAAATGAAAACTTGTCCACATAAAAATTTGTAGCAAATGTTCATTAACAATATTATTTAAAACAGCCAAAACGTGGAAACAACAACTATCAACTGACAAATGGGCGAGTAAAATGCAATATATTCATGAAAAAGTGAAATAGCGACATGTTACAACATGGATGAACTAGATTGAAAAGCATGAAAAAAATTGTGAAAGCAGCAGTCATAAAAGACCACGTACTGTATAATTCAATTCATATAAAATTTCCAGGAGGCCAATCCATACAGTCAGAGCTCTAAGGACGTTTGGGAGGAAAATGGGAATGACTGCTAATGACCACAGAGGTGACAAAAATGTCCTAAAATTATACTGCAGTGATAGCTGCACAACTTTGTGAGTAGACTAAAAACCTCTGAATTGTACACTTTAAATGTGTGAGTTACAGTGGTGTGTAAAATATGTCAATAAAATTAATTTTATACATGTTATAAAGAATTTCCTTCAACGTATTATGCTTAGTGAAATAAGCCAGTCAGTGAAAAACAAATACCATATGTTTTCACCCATTACAGGATAATAATGAACAAAAACAAACAAACAAGCAAAAGAGAACCAGATAATATGAATACAACGACTAGACCTTCAGTGGGCAGAGGGGAGGGGGGAAGGGGAAGAAGGAGGCAAAGAAAGGGGGGAGTTCTGTCAAGGAACTAGCATGGAAGAACCATGGACATGGACAACGAGTGGGACTGACTTTGGGGGGAGTGGGTGGGCGGAGAGGGGAACAAAGGGGAGAAAAAAGTGGATGGATGTAATACGACAACAATAAATAAATTTTAAAAAATAATTTCTTTGATTAAAAACAACCTAATATAGTCTATTTCAGACAAATAAGCAAGTGTCAAAAAAAAAACAAAAAACAAAAAACAACAACCCAGGCCCTGACTGGTGACACAGTAGGTAAGGCGCCAGCTTGGGAACCCAAAGGTCGTTGGCTTGATTCCCAGCCAGGGCACATAATCAGGTTGCAAGTCAGGTCTCCAGCCAAGTCTGTGGCTGGAGGCAGCTGAAAGGTAACCATACATTGATGCCTCTCTCCGTCTCTGCCTCTCTCCCTTCCCCTCTCTCTAAAAATAATAAGTAAAATATTTTAAAATAAAAAAATAAAAATAAATAAAACCTCAAATAACAACTTGAAAAGTTTTGACACTTCTGCGCAAGAGAGAAGTAAAAAGTTGGGCATTTCTCCAATTCCACTTAAAGAATAAAAATAAAACTATGAGGTTTTTTGAACACTTGTTAATTTAAACAGGAATAAAGGGTCCCCAAGGGCAAATTCCCAGCACTTAGGAGCTGAAATTGTTTCATGCATTTCTTAAATTATCGGTCAACTATAAAATGCTTTGTAAAGTTTACGTAAAATATTTCATGAATCTTTTAACATTTAGTTTTCTCAAGAGACTGCACACTGAAATTGCTAAATCTTGTACTAGAGCTGCCATTTCTCTAACAGTTTTCTTGTCTTATACCAAAGCAGCACTTTCAATGCCTCCTAATAATCTACAGCCAGTTGGAGTCCTCTGACAAAGACTGATCACCTCGGCCCCCACTTCACAGATGGCATGCTCTTTTTCTCTAGCTCTATTCAGCTCAGTACATTTGAGTTAAGTATTTTTCATTTACATATGTAAATTGTGGACACCAAGATAAAAATAAATTACACCACATACCCATACCAGCTCGGCAAACAAAATAATAACCTCGGTTTCCTGTCTTAATGCTAAATGGGTTAAATCTGTAATCTCTAAACCCACTTCCTAAATATATAACACAAACACCACCACCACCACCACCTCCTCCTTCTCCTCAAGATTCAGGGGTAATATCAAAAAGAAAACAGTGTCAGAAAATGCAATTATAAAACATGTTAACCTGACCAGTGTGGCTCAGTGGATCGAGTACCGGCCTGTGAACCCAAGTGTCGCTGGTTTGATTCCCAGCCAGGGCACATAACCAGGTTGCAAGCCAGGTCTCCAGCCAGGTCTACAGCTGGAGGCAGGTGAAAGACAACCCATACACTGATGTTTCTCTCCCTTTCTTCCTCCCTCCCTTTCCCTCTCTCTAAAAATAATGAATAAAATCTTTAAAAAAAAAAAGTGTGAACTTAAAAAAAAAGTTTCACCCATTTAGGTCTGTTAAAACCTAAAGCTTACTAAAACAAGTTTGAAAAATTTTAAAGTAGCGAACACATGCTCATGATAAATTCAAACAGTACAGCAAGGTTTCAAATGAAAAGCAACTGTCACCAACATTATTATCCCCTACCAGCTAATCTCCTGTTCTTACTCCACTACATTAGCCACTGTTGACAGTTTCTAGTGTACCTTAAAAAACTCTCAGATATTTATACATATACAAGCATCTTCATACATAACATGTGGCTATTCCTTTTGAAAGCTATACATAGGTTCATCATACACATATAGTTCTTTAATCCCTACCATAAACACTACATAGCATATTGGAATCTCTCTTCTGCACATATAGAGGGTTAGTAATTTATTTTAAATTAGTCTCCACTATCAATGAACAATGAGGATGTCTGCATTTACTGCTAATACAAAAAATAGTAAAATTGCTAGAACCAAGAACACAGACATATTTAATTATGAATTAAAGAGATTATGCTAAATTAACTATTTCCCCAAAGGTGAAAAAACATGAACCCACACAGGTAGATATTTCTATCACCTTGTCAAGTCTGGGTATTATGCTTTTTAACTTTGCCAATCTGATTTATGGAAAATACTTCATTTTGAATTGTATTTTTAAACTATCAGTAAGACTAAATAAGCATCTTTTCACATGTTTATTGGCCATTTGCGTTTCCCCCCCAAACTATCTATTCCTAGCCTTTGTCCATT
Organism: Noctilio leporinus; assembly: GCA_004026585.1. Classification (NCBI taxonomy): domain Eukaryota; kingdom Metazoa; phylum Chordata; class Mammalia; order Chiroptera; family Noctilionidae; genus Noctilio; species Noctilio leporinus. The sequence goes on along the minus strand of PVIW01005826.1, from coordinate 17,854 downwards.
TTTCTATTGTGTGTATTTTCTGTTGATTTGTAAGAATACTTTGTGTAAATTAAAAAAAAAAACAAAACAGATCTGTCCCATAAATTCTGTGTATCATTTGAGTTTTGACTTTTTAATATTTTTCTATGGACAAGTTTCTAATTTTTACATAGCCAAATTCATCAACTTGGCTTATGTATCTTTCATCACAATTAGAAAATCCTTGGATACTGCAAATTATTATTTTAAAATTTCACTCAGACCTTAAGTTCATTACATTTCTTCCATACAATGGCTAAAGCAGTGCTTAGTTATCTTTAACTTCATTTGAACAATTTTATTAGATTGTATTATGACAGTTGTCATATCAGCATGCATTAAAAAAAAATTTTTTTTTAAGATTTTATTCATTATTTTCAGAGAGCAGGGCAGGGAGGGAGGAAGAAAGGCAGGGAAGCATCAATGTATGGTTGCCTTTCACCTGCCTCCAGCTACAGACCTGGCTGGAGACCTGGCTTGCACCCTGGTTATGTGCCCTGACTGGGGAATCAAACCAGCGGCCTTTGAGTTCACAGGCTGGAGCCAATCCACTGAGCCACACCAGCCAGGGCTCAGCATGCACTTTTTAAAACGCTGATCAAAGCTGGTGAATTTTTGTGCAGCCATTTTAATACTGAAGATGGAAGAAAACATGCAACATTTTCAGCATATTATGCTTTATTATTTCAAGGAAGGTAAAAATGCAATTGAAATACATAAAGATTTGTCCAGCGTATGGGCAAGGTGCTGTGACTCATCAAACATGTCAAAAACAGTTTATGAAGTTTCTTAGTACTATTTTGGCCAAATAACGCTTTGCTGTGGAGCTGTCTTACACATTGGAAGATGTTTAGCAGCACCCCTGGCCTCTACCCACTAGAAGCCAATAGTGGGAGATAGCTAACATGCTGAAAATATCCAAATCAATTAAGTTATTGGTGAAAATGAAACATGTGTCTTATTTTATGGAAAAAACTAAATGGACTTTTTGGCCAACTCAATAATGCCTTTTATAGACCCACTTTTAACCCATTTTAAAACAACGAAATATTAGAGCTACACATTATTTTAATGTAAAGGGCATGGATTAAGCCTCAAAGTTTATTCACAACTTATCATTTGGGTACTGCTATCCCAAGGGAGAGGGCCAGCCCTCCCCATAACAACTAACATTAATGAACCCATGTTCTGGACCAGCTACTCTTCCTCATGCAAAATCCTATGAAGATACTAGTCATGACCTCATTTTACAGGTGAGAAAATGAAGACAGATCAAAGGCACACTGTGGTAAAGGGCAGAGGCTACTCTAGCTGCCCATCACCAGAATCAGCTCTTAATTAATCAACTAGACTGTCTCTGAACTACAGTAGATGGAAAAAAGGGGTTCTCTAGAAAATAACCTCACCAGGTGATCTCATTATAACCCCTAACTGGGCAGATCATGATGGGCAGGTCAAGTCTATAACTTGTTTAGTAAAGTTTTAAGCCAGCCCTGTCCATTATTCTTGTGCATCTAGGTTAATACACCTTTGAGATGCCAGAAGTAAGACCCCTTGAAAGATATTAACCCTCAAGAACACATAATCTTTTAACTAACCTGTAATCCCATCCCCACCTTGCTTTCTTCCACCTCCATCTAATCTTGCTTGTTGCCTCCTTAATTTCAAATACATAAAAGCTGCAAAACCGTAATTCTCTGAACATTTGAGATCTTGCTCCCCAGGATAAGTCATCAATCAGTTTGGCTCAAATAAACTCTCATAATTCTTCTCTATAGGTCTGGATATTTCTTACACCAAAACACTACCAACAACCACCAAAACCAAAAAGCCTAAAAATGCACACCAGAACTATGGCTAAATGAATTCTTACAAAACATGTTTCTTCCTTTCCTTTCACACACGACTTTAGCTTGGCTTAAGCACTAAAATCTTAATACTTTTGAACAACATGTAAAGTAAACTACATGCAAAGTACAGCCTACATCTTTATATCAAGTTCTGAAAGCATGTTACACGTGTCAAGGTGGCGCTGTGGTGGAACCACTTGCCTTCCTGATCTGTGTTCTTTTCATCTCTCCAGCTATGCGCTACCAGAAGTAGGATTCAGACCATTTTGTAGGAGTTCTAAACTGTATGAAAACATTATCATTCCCACAGCATTCAGTGGTTCTGGTCTGGGGCACCTCGCTGGAACCTTCTGAACTGTTGGTCACAAAGGTCGGGGGCAGTGTTTTCACAAAGACTGATTGGTGAGGGCTACTAGCATCTGTAGTGTTATCAAACATGCTCAGTATTGGCTCTCCCAGCTCCCCCAGCTCTCCCAGGACTCCCTCCCACCCACAACACCAACAGCACTTTCTCCCAAATGCCACAGCTGAACAAGCTGAACAAGCTTGTAGCTTTTTCTTCATCTCTTCCAGTAAGAAGAGCCTCATTCTATTGGAAGAGAGTGTAGATACTTTTTGATCAGAAGCTCCGGGTTTTGTTTATAGTACCTGACTATAAAAGTCTTATACCTGGAAGAACAAGGTTGCATGGAAGGGGTGGGCATCTCCCTAGTATCTGGGCATCCCCTCAGAACCCCCATAATGAGAGGCAAATGCGATGAAGGCATCAGCCTTCTCCAGCACTCTGGGTCTGGCTTTCTTTCTATCACACCATAGCAGAAAAATGTCAGAGACTCAGTTCTGCTGAACCTCGTTTCCAAGAAAATGCAATCCCATGACAACACTCATCCCTCCTCTCCCCCCATCATAAGGAAATAATTTACTCCTTCATGCTTTCCAAAGCCTGTAGCCAGAAGTTGCTGTTGGGCATAACAATTTGCATAGAAGGCTCATCGGTTAACCAGCTTTTTCTAAATGGCCTCATACCCCTTACTCAGCAACCTGCAACTTCAAAACTACTTCACTTGGTAAGAGCAATTCTTTTAAAAAAAATATTTCATTTATTCATTTATTTAGAGAGAAGGAAGGGAAAGGAGGGAGGAAAGGGAGAGAAACACCAATGTGAAAGGGGTAAACAATGGGTTGCCTCTTGCAGGCCCCCCAACTGGGGGCCTGGGTTGTGGGCCCGGAATGTGCTCTGACCAGGAATCGAACTGGTGACCCTTTGGTTTGCAGGTCGGTATTCAATCCACTGAGCTGCACCAGCCAGAGCAAAAAGCACATTTTTAAAAACTGCTTTCTATTAAGTCATATGATTGATAGGCAGAGCTGAACTTTTTGGAAAATAATTTTTAAACAACCGCTTGGGAGATTACAAGAAAGGTGACAAAAGGTTTAGGTAGATTTTATGACAGCAAAATACAGTATAAAAAAATGATACTTCAACTGTAAGTTGAAGTTTTAAATCTGTAGCCATGAGCTCTCTGTTGAACTGCTTTACAAAGATAGCAGGTATCTTCAGAAAAAAGGCCAGTATCTACCCATCCACTCTCCTGACACTTATCGAGTCAACTGGGTACTGGGGCATAGAGCAAAGGCCAGGGGGCAGGGTGACAACCTCTGTTGGAGGCTGATTAGCTATGTGGTCTTGGAAGAAGCCCTGTGTCTGGGGGCCTGACTCCTCTCCAATAACAGAACGTGGGCATCCTGCTCCCTTGAGGATCCTTCTAGCTCCAAAAGACCACTATGTGGCTTCCCAGACTCTCACGTACAGCATCTAAGAGGGCAACCTTATCACTCCCACCGGCAACCTATAGTCAAGCAGTGAGACTTTCTCTGGCTTGCTCCCAACCAAGAACTTCCCAAGATGGTTTAATTTCACTTTTTTCCCATCATTTTAAAATAAGATTGTATTTATTATTTTTAGAGAGAGGGGAAAGGAGAGAGGCAGAAAGGGACAGAAGCATCAAGGTATGGTTGCCTTTCACCTCCCTCCAGCTACACAACTGGCTGGAGATGGGGCTTGCAACCTGGTTATGTGCCCTGGCTGGGAATCGAACCAGCGACCCTTGGGTTCACTGGCTGGTGCCTTATCCACTGTGTCACCAGCCAGGGCCAAGAGGGTTTCATTTCAAACAGCCTGACCATTATCCTTAAAAACCAGCTGAGTGTGCTAAAAGTTCCCAGATTTGGGCTTCCAACTGACCTTTCTCATCCCAGAGGCACAACTTTCCTCTAAATTTTCAGTTTATGGTTTGGGTAGACACTAGCAAGCCCCATAACCAGAAGCAGCCGCATCAACCCAACTGTGGTCTTTGGATGGCCCAGGAGACACAGCCCCCAGCCACCTGGAAGGCTGCTGGCTTCATCTAACTACCATACAAAACTATTGCATCCTTCTCAAGCATGACAGAAGAGTCGAAGTAGAGCTTAGAGCTGTCTTTAAGATAGGAAGTTCCTGTCTCAGGAATTGTTCACTTACTGTGGTACAAGAAACCTGAGCACAATTGAGTAGCAAGAGCAGAAGGTCCTTCCAGCCACTTCCAGCACCAACTTTCTGGGAGTTAGTCCAAGGTAGGTGGGGGTGGCCAACACCTCCCTCACAGCTAACAGGAGTGTGCAGTGGTCAACCTTTCTGAAGGAGGTCTGCAATGTCCAAGGTGTCTGAGCTACTCATTCTACAGTTGGTTCTGCTATACAGTACTTGCTCTGAAAACACAGGAGTAAATTTGTTCCAACAGGATTGACATTGAAGGCATTCCAAGCGTCTCACACCAAAATAAGCCACTATAGCATATTGATAATTTTGAATTAAAAGCACCTGAGAAACGGCAGCTGCAAGGATGGCCCTCTGACCTCCCTTTTTCCTTCTGAAAGCAGGAGATAAAACTCCCACGTGAAGGAAGCCCACCCTGTACCAGAAAGACATAATCAAGGACAAAAAGTTGAGACAGAGAATTCTATACAAACAGAGCTTGTTAAAACAATACTTATCTTCCTTTTCACCTCCCCACATAGTTTAGTCACTTTTCCGCAACTGCTTCTTTGTTCACCCTAATATAAAAGCAAGTAGGTTTCATCATTTCTTTTGGATCTTCATTTCCTTATGAGGGTGCCCAAGTCACATAGAACTCGTATGTTAAATAAATGTGTATGCTTTTCTCTGATTGACCCGTCTTTGCTAGTTTAATTTTTCAAACCCAGCCAGAGACCCTAAGAGGACCAAGGGCAACTTTTTCCTGTCCATACCATGCTAGGGGACAATCCGAACATAACAAGATATGTAATTTTGTCCGTGAGAAATGCTAACTGAAGGAGGAAAACTGTGCCCAGCTGAACTGAGCTACGTAGAAATATATGAGTGTACACACCTCAGTTGAAAAAGTGTGTTCTGTATGAGTCACAGTGAAGCACATCTGGTGTTACAACTTCTCATCAAATTTCAGATAACACTCCTTCCACTACTTCACGATTCACAAGCTGCAACTCTCCCAACACCCACTTCCACAAACAAATTTTAGGTCTTTGCAAGGTCAAATGCCAATTTTTTTTTTTAATGTAAAACTAATACTAGCTTTACTAGATTGAGCACCAGCCTGCAAGCTGAAAGGTCGCTGGCTCAATTCCCAGTTCAGGGCACATGCCTGGGTTGTAGGCCAGGTCCCCAGTTGGGGACATGCAGGAAGCAACCAATGTATGTATCTCTCACACATGGATGTTTCTCTCCCACCCCGCATTCCCCCTCTCTCTAAAAATAAATAAATAAAATCTTTTTCTTTTTTAATTTTATTGTTGTTGTAATACATCCATCCCCTTTAAATAAAATCTTTTTAAACAACCCAATATATATCTATATTTTTAAATTTTATTCATTATTTTTTAGAGAAGATCAGGGAAGGAGAAAGAAAGGTGGAAGAAACATCAATGTATTGTTACCTTTCACCTGTCTCCAGCTGTGGAGACCTGGCTTGCAACCTGATTATGTGCCCTGACTTGGAATCAAACTGGTGACCCTTGGATTCTCAGGCTGGCGCTCAATCCACTAACCCACACCAGCCAGATGTACTTCACCTCTCTCATTTGCATATTGGAACTAACCAATTCCTGTTAATCTAGCCAATGATCCTTCATTTGCATGGAGGAATTGCACTTGCCATTTTTTGCCTTTATAAAACTTGTCTTTCTTTGTTTTCTGTGAGCACAACTTAGGTTGCTACAAGAATCTGTGCCTCTCAGGTTGCAACAACTGTTTTTGCTCAAATAAATGCTCTTTTGTTCTTTATTACAGGCTTTCTCCTCTTAACCCTACTTTACAGATAACAAGAGTCTTAATATAGGATTGTCCCTTTCAACAACCACTGGGAGGCAAGACACAAATTTCCCCTTTTTGATGAACAAAGAAACCAAGTCTCAGAAAACTTAAGGCTGGGAATAGCAGTGGGGCAGCTCAAACACACTAGATGTACACTTGGGAGGGGCATTAAAAGAAAAGACATCTAAACTCCATAGATGAGGAGTTAAAAGAGGTGCCTTTGACAGTCTCTTCCAAAAGTTTCTCTGATTCCACAATCTGCCTCCACAATCTCCACAGAAATAGCAAAATCTGGATTTCTCCAGAACTAATTTTGCCTCTCCAAAATTTTCCAAAGAAAAATAAAATTCCAGTGGATTCAGCAAACAGGAAAAAGAGGGGTAAGGGTGAGGGTTGAAAGAAGAGGAAGAAGAAAAAATGTCAAGGGGATGGAGGATATCTCCAGACAGAATTTTGGCAGGTTACAAAAGAAATCAGTAAGTGAACTTCAGTATCATGAAATTTGGAGATAGGTGTCCAAACTTCACCCTGACCAGGTAGCTCAGTTCATTAGAGCATCGTCCCCACAAACCAAGGTTGCAGGTTCAAAGCCTGGTTAGGGCACATAACAAGAACCAACCAATTAATATATGGACGGGTGAAACAAGCCAGTGTTTCTCTAGCTTTCTTTCTCTCCCACTCTTTCTAAACAATCAATAAATTTAAAAAATAATATTAAAAAAAGAGAAGCATCCAAACTTATTTTCCAAAGCCCAACAAGGGCCAACTTGCTCAGGCTGTAACCTGCTCCTCTGTCACTGTGGCAACCTGTTCAGGTTTCTCCCTAAAATCAACCCCAAACCACATTCCACCGCAACCCTACAATCTCCTGCTAGTTAACGGTCTTCCCCTCCATTGCCAGTCTTAAAAGATAATAACCTACCCTCCCTGGCCCCAGTTCCTCAGCTCCCCAGTACCCCCAACCCATATCATTGTGGCTCCTGCTCCCTGGAAACCAAGGCTGCCAAACTGCCCCCCACTCCACCCCCCAGAATTCTTAGTGTCCCTTTTCTCGCTTCTCCCGTCATCATCATCGACAAAGTCAGCAGCTCTCCCCCACCTCCCACTCCTCAGGCTCCTTCTCACCAGGCAAGCTGTACGCTCACTCAATGTTCTTTTTCCTTCTTTGCAAGGGGGACTGTCTTCCCTTCATAAGAATAATCTCCCTCGCTGGTCTTTCCCTTTTCATTCTATATTGGGGTTGGTTTTGTTGTTTTGTTTTACATCAGGTTTTTTCCTGAAGTCATAAGATTTCTTTGAGAGGCTGAGAATGGTTAAGGACCTTCCTCCAGAGAAGGTGTTCAAAATACACCCAGACACAACTGTGTGTGTAACTGCAGGGCTGCAAAGAACCCTTGGAGCCCACTGCTAGGGCCTCAGCTCTCTACACACTCCTTTGAGTAGGCTCATCTGCTCCCAGGAGAATGACTCTCCCTAGAGACACTCTGCTTCCATTCCTCTCCCAGCCATAAAAGGTTCAAAGCTGAGGTATACAAACCTGGATGGGTCTGCCAAGAAGTTCTGCCCCAGCAGAAATCTTATACTGAGGAAATCCAACATCAATTCTCTAATTGCTCCCAAGCAGAAAAATCAGCCTAGTTACTGCCTTTGGATTATATTATGCTACGTACCCAATGAATATTTATCAACTGACATATCACTTTAGGGGTTGTTAGATGATTATTTTTTTCAAACAGCAAATGAAATAAGTCAACAATGCCTTTAGGATCCTTATGAATAATGCTACCAAACCAAAGAAAATTCATTGTTAAAAGAATGCCATTGCAGAAAACAGTGTCATTACTATGGTTACAAAACACTGCCATTGTTGCCGAGACCGTTACTGAAGGAGTTCAACAAGCATGAAGTCAAGAACAAAAGACTGACTTCTCCCCCCATTTTGGTGAACCACACATGCGAAGGATCAGAGCTTTAGGAGAGTCAGCCCTCTGTTAAATTACTGAAATACAATGAGAACAAAAAAAAAAAGGAAAATAAATCCCATAAAAATCTTGTGGGCTTTGTTTCAAAGTAAAGTTGGCCAGTTTATAAACAGAAGTCTGATTTTCCATCACTCCTCGTTATCTTGCCCAAATAAGATTTGTGTATATATTTTTCCTCCTCTTGTTTTGACTAGACAGTTTGCATGGAAGCAGGAGGGGGATGCTGTCTAATCACTATATACTGTAAACCTACTTCAAAACCACAAATTGTTTTAAAATTTATTCTGTGATAAAAACCCACTCTAAGTTTTTCCATAACAGCTGCTTTCCTTAAACATTAGTTCAACTTTAATCTCACAAGGCAAATTACATAAGAAAAACCAAAAGTAAAATCCTATTTCCTTTAGAATTCAAACAGATGTTTTATGTAATCGAACCAATCCAGTATTTGAATTTTCTACACACACACTACACTGACTCTCAGACTATGTTATAACAATTTTTTAAAAAATATCATTAATACTCAGGCTCGAAAATAAGAGGATAGCCCCATTGGAAATATTTTAAAATACATATTTAACCAGGCTCACAAAGGTTTACTTTGGACTACTTAGAGAACCTAATCATGAGGAACAACCTGTGGTTTAGATTAGTAACTTGATCGATACTGCTCTCAGCATCCAATCTCAACTCTCAATTTAACTGACAATAGAAATATGTAATGAAAATGTACTAACAATGCCGCTCAGGACACTAAGAATATACAGCATCTTTATTTATAATTACAATTTAAAATACTGAAAATAGCTGAGTCAAAGGAAAAATAGAAATTGCATCCAATGGCTTGTTCTGCTTATATGAAGACTTCCTTTTTAATGCCAGATTATCCTAGATGAATTGGCCTTGCACTGCTCTGAAATGTAAGTAGACCATGCCATCATTATAGCTATCCACAATCTGAGGCTTCTAAATGGGATTTACATGAAACACCTGGGAAGCTGAAACGCTTCCATGTCTCATCATGCACTCACTCCTAGATATTCACTATCTGTGGGGAATCTACAAGTGATGTTTACACAGAAAATGAATGGAAGCAGTGGGGAAGGGTGTGTTGCCTTCTAGCTCATCAGCAGAGAGAGAAGTTAGGGGCTACTCTCCCCTACCTACAGGTTGACCCCCTGGGCGCTCCCAGCAAAGTCATCCCACTCCCCTGCTGCAGCCCAAAGCTATTTCGTCCGCTTCCCCAGGTCAGCTAGAAAGCAAGCCAAGAAAACAAATGTGAATGAGCAATGTTCATGCACTCTCTACCGTTCAAGCTGAGAGGCTCATCTTTCCAACAACTTGAACTTGACTACACAAAAACATCTGCAAACCACTCTGCATTATCTCACCAGTTTGACAGTATAGCACCAGCTGACTCAGCACCTTTGTAAGTGTGGGAGAGCAATTAGGGGCACATTTTACTGCACTTTGCCTGTTATGTAAAAATGAATAGAAAAAGTGCCAATGCTAGTGACATGAAGCGCAGAACTCAATGTAACTGAAACAGAGATGGGCATCTTCATACTGAAGGAAAACAGTAACTCAAACACCATCTAGACAGAGCTATCTGTGTAAGTAACCATAAAGAAAAAGATCAGCCCTGACTGGTGTGGTTTAGTGGGTTGAGCGTTGTCCCAAAAACAGAAAGGTTGCCAGTTTGAATCCAGGTCAGGAAATGTGCCTGGAAAGCTCAGGCCTGTCAAAAGAAATTTGCTGTTTGTTCTATTCAACACATGAGATTGGCCTCCATTTCTTACCGCATTTATCCAAAGGGTCTTACAGTTGTGAATCTACCCCTGTCTCTTTGACAGGCACTCAGCAACAAGCACTCAGCAATGCATTTCCTACAATTGCAGGAGTGTCTTTCTCAAAGACCCAACAGCCATTCCTTTGAAATGTAATCAAGAAGACAGACCTGTCTCCCAGTTTCTGTGGAAGGGGAGAATCTTAGCTTGCCAGCCAGCAGACACAACTGGCCTAATGGCATGTACTCTAAGCAGCCCTTTGTAACTTCACATGTCTCAACCGCTACTTTGGGTCCTCACTCGCTTGTCCTCCCTCTACGCCCTCATTCTTTTTAAAACTCTCAGTCACCATCATGAAGATCAAAATGCAGCTAGGCTTTCCCCCCTACTATTAGTGGTTACTGAGTAAAACCTGTTTTCAATGCTTTAACTAATGCCTGGCTTTATTTAGCTTTGATCATGGATAGTCCCAGGTGGCACTGTAGCTTTGTTAATTAATGTAACAGACACTAGAAGTGGGCTTTCATTAGAGAAAATCTCAGTGATCAGGTAATGGGATCCAGCTGGAACTACCTTGGCCTGGGCATTCCTGCCCTTACAAGAACTGGCGATGAGAGTGGGGTGAGTCATCACCCTGAAAATAGCACCAAGAACGGGATCATCCCTGGGGCCCTGCTCGTTTGGCAGTCTCAGTCAAGTTCTACCAACTAATAGAATGTTGATCCATCTGTGTCAGGTGAATATGTGAATTGTGTGTTCGTGCACCAAGAAGGGCAAAGAGATGGAACTTAATGATTAAGTCTCAGGTCAGGCTGCTACCTGCCAATTATGCCTGAATGTGTGGCAGAATTTGGTCTGGGACTTAATTTCTTTATAACCTGGAGAAGGTGATGAGGAAGAAGCTAAATTTCATACACCCATAACTACTTGCAAACACCAATATCTAGCAAAACAGACTAATAATGTGTACTCAAAACTGATTTAGGTCCAGCCCTAGCCGGGCAGCTCAACTAGTTGGAGCATCGTCCCGTATACCAAAAGGTTGTGAGTTTGACACCTGGTTGGGGCATGTATGAGAGGCAATGGATCAATGTTTCTCACATTTCTCTCTCCCCCCTTCTCTCCCTCCCTCCCTCTCTCTTTAAAACCAGTAAGTGTTTTAAAGTTTCTCAGGTGTAGATTTTAAAAAAAAAATCTTGAAAGAAAAACTGACTTACGTCCACTGTGAGCAACAATAATGAGCAAGTGTTACTCATTATCATTTACTCATACTACAATGAGAATAATCAGGATAGTAGTCAAGTGCTTGAGTCAGGTGTGCACCAGTCCGTTGGCTCCACGACCAACAATCAGTCGTTAACTTATCTATATGTACTTCAGTTGCCTCACCTGCAGAAGGATGCCAATTAGAGCATTACCCATCCCAGAGTCCTGGCTAGGTAGCTCAGTTGGTTAGACAGCCTGATACGCCAAGGTTGTGGTGTCCATCCTCAGTCAAGGGAAATACAAGAATCAACCAATGGATGCATAACTAAGTGAAACAACAAACTGGATGTTTCTCTCTTTGCCCTTTCCTCTCTAAATCAATTTTTTTAAAAATTACTCTATAGGGTTGCAGGGAAGAATGAATGATACAATAATACAAACAGATGAAATAAATTTCAGCACTGTTCTTGTTGATCATTACTGCTTATACTTGCCTGGAGTAAATCCTGCCAAGCCTTATTCTTGAGTTGCCTTAGAAGGGTTATCTAGATTTTATTATACCTCTCATTTCCCCTCTGACAGTACGTACTGTTATTTTTTGTGGCTAGCTTCCCCCACACTTCCATCCCTCTATTATACCCTCAGTTCCAAGACAGCAAGAAAGGTCTTGGTTCTACACCCAGGGGCCTCCCTCAGTGCTGGGTACCCAGAAAGTGTTGACTGTCCTCTCTCCTCTAAGTTCTGCTTCCATTAGCATCAATCAGCTAAAAGCCTAATCCAAACCTAACTATTCATCACAGTCAGTAAAAAAATAAGGTGAAAAAATAAATAAAATGACCTGAAAACTACCCAGGTATAAATAGATAGTGGCACTAACACATTAATGGAGTTCCTTACTCTGTATCATACTCTGTACTAGAAGTTGTCTGTTATTACATGCAATCCTCATTAACCATAGGATGTATTATCACACCCATTCTACAGTTGAGAAAAACTGAGGTTAACAGTAACATGTGCAGTCACACCAGCCCTCATTGTCCAGATTTCCCAAATCAAACCCAGACCTGAGTCCAAAGCCCAGGCTCTTTTTTGGGTTAAACATTGTTCCTGATGGTCCTCTAAATTATTTAAAAAACAAAATCTCTATCTCCAAACTCAAGCTTCTCCCTACTTAAATATACAGCTGGTGACTTGGATATTTCATTTTTAATCGGCATCTTAAATATAGCAGAGTCAAAAGAAAACTAAGGGTTTTCCTTGCCAAAAGTCCTCTTCCCTACCAGCCTCCCACCTCACCTCAGTAAATTGCCCCATCACCTATTCAGTTGCTCAGGCCATAAACAGAACATCTCGTTCCCATTCCCTCCCATCCCCAGCAACTGGAATGACCACTGAGCATAGAGATGATGTTTATCTGGCTCAATGCCATATTGCCAACTCCTGGCATATAGTTGGTGCTGTCATATTGTGATATAAAAAGAAATTAGCACTGACTGGTGTAGCTCAGTGGACCAAAGGGTCGCTGGTTCGATTCCCAGTCAGGGTCCATGCCAGGGCTGTGAACCACATCCCCAGTTGAGGGTGTGCAAGAGGCAACTACACATTGATATTTCTCTCCCTCTCTTGCTCCCTTCCTTCCCCTCTCTATAAAAATAAGTAAATAAAATATTTTATATTTGATCTTCATCCCCTGGGTGGTTAAGTATCAGAATTTAACTGAATCGTTGGATGTCCAGTTAAGTGTCCAAAGTTAGGTAATTGGTTGGTTGGGTGGGGGGTTACCCCATACATTTGATACCAGAAGTGCTGTGAGTAAAAACAGTTCCTAGGTGGTCAAACAAACGAAAAAAACATAGATAGCATCTGCTGAGTTTCTTTTTAATGAAGGCTTATCAGCCCCTCCACATGAAGTCATAGTGTCATCACCCACTCACTGCCTTGAGACCCACCGCAATGATGTCTCAAGCAGTTCTGAAAAGCAGAAGTTAAATTTTCTGCGATGAATGGCCAGGACTGGGTTCTTTCCAAAGTACTGGGTGGGGAGGGGGTGTTAGAAACAAGTCATTAAATCCTACCAAAGTATCAGCTATACCAATAATTCTTTTACAAGACCCAGTTGAGTACTGGTGATAATTTTCACAGCCATAAATTAGTTACTTGGAGTGACAGAAAGTTTCAAAGGGTTTTCAAAGAACTGGAGATGCCCCCAAAAGTGCTGCATCAAATTGAAATGTACCTCGGAACAAAAATAAAAAGATTTGCAAAACTTTGAGATTCAGAACATTCAGAAAATAGCTTTTTGGGGTCCATGTTGGTCTCTGAAGCCCTGGAAAGATGGGAAGCATCCCCTCTTATTGCCTGACTCAGAGCAAGTGATTACACCTCAGATTTAAAAACTCAATTTCATCAACTCTGAAAAGGCCAGCTTGAATGTATGCCAAGTACACTATGAGATCTCAAGAAACCACATAATAACTCCAAGTGGCCACTCCAAGATGGTCAGATTATCTATCTGCAAGCATGATCAGAAGGTTTCAGAAGCCTGTAACAATTTAACCTCCACATCACTCAGGAGCTGGCTTCAGTTGTCCAAGGCTGAATGTATTAGGAAGCAAGAACCTCTCTGGCCGAGTGCAGCAGACCCCAACCCCACCAGATAGATTCATCTGTGAGACACTGGTAATTAGTTCAACACCGAGGAGGGAGATAGAGGTCTGGAAGGCTTTACCTACAATATTTTGATTTTTCTAATTCTGCAGGAAGGCGTGAGGAATTAGCATCAAAGGGTTAAAATTGAATTTGGCCTTGCCGCACTACTCACCCGGTAGGAGACGCCTACTCCTAAAGTACAAACAAGGTCTGTCCGAAAGTATCAGTCACGCAAATATTTTAATTATATTGACACTGGCTCGATACTTTCTGGACAGACCTCGTATGTTTTAAGACACCTTGAATTTTAATAAGGGAGTTACAAAACAGGTTCGGGCAAATTCAGTTTAAACCGGGGATACGGAGACTCGAGCACTAGCCAGGCGGCCGTGTTTCTGCCCCGCCAGGGTTGAGCTGGGAAACGCAGGAAGTAGGGCTGTCTTCCCTAAGCCAGACCTGAGCCCTGCAGTTTGGAAACCTAGCTTCCTGAGGTTCCCGAAGGCACACAGCCAATACTATAGCCTAGCGAGATACCAAGCGCAACCTGCTTGGGCCATATGACCCCAGTTTTGTTCTGGGCATGGGAAAGGAGATGTTGCCCAAACCCGTCTCTTCCTGGGTTCAGCCAGCAGGCAGAGCCGGGTGGGCTACGAAGCTCAGCACCACCTATTTGTGCCCTGGGAGGAGATGACAGGCTCCCAGAGCAATCGGGACCTTCCGCCCTAGTCCTGCCCCATAGAAGTCCTTAAGGCCGTACCGGAAGACCTCGGGATAGCCTCTTGGGCTTCCCCGTGTCCCTTCCCGCTCGCCTTCGACACTGAATTTCCCCAACTGCCCAGCGCCGCGCTCAGGCCCGAGGCAGTAACACAGAGGCGCGGGATCTGCCCTGACCAATCCACCACCCGCACCACTTTCCGCCACGGAACTGGGCAGCACTCCCAGGGAAGCCCGCACGGTGCCTGGGCTCTAGGACCCATTGCCCAATCCGTGTGTTGCTCCCCTTGTGGCACCGCGCCTCGCTCACCTGGCCCGCACAGCACTGCGCTGACATCACGGCGGCAGAGGACGGAAGGTGCACTCGCTTGCTCTCCCAGCTCCCCTCCGGCTCTGCTGGCTCCCTACGGCCTGGAGCGCTCCACCCCAACAAGCTCAAGCCCCCGCCACACACCGCCCCAGCTAAACGCAGGTACTACCAGCCGACTGAAAACAACCCTGGCCAAGACCCGCCTCCCCGTTGCCACCAGCTCCGCCCCTCCCGCCCCCTCCACGGCTGGCTCTCAGCCCCGCCCGGCGCCAAGCCCTTCCCCAGCTCCAGGCGGCGTTGCAGGCTCGGTTAGGCTAGTACTTCCGCTGGCGTCTGGCTCCCGCACGCGGAGATCACTTTCCGGTCAGCACCCGTCTCCGAAGGCCGCCCAGCGAGGGGCTGGCCAGACTCTTCCAGGCTCCTGCGCAGGCTTGGCCGTGCGCCCCTGTTCCCTGGCTCCAGCAAAAACGCTGGTCGCCGACTCCAGTAAAGCTTGGAGCCTCTAGTGGAGCGATTCTCGAGTGTCCTGTGCTCACCCGCGCAGTGGGCAACACCGGCTGCTCGTCTGCAGTCTGCCTCGTGCCTACCGGGATATCCGTGAAACCCCTGTCCCAGAAATCTTTTCCTCATTTGCCAAGAAAACCTACTAATCTTTTGGGAAAGGCCCCTCTCTGCCCATGCTTCTTCGGGTCTCTGGGCATTAGGCTGTTCTGCCCTGATTTCCAAGGCACTTTAGGGGATCGGCTGAGAGCCCTTTGCTCAAGTCCCACTACATTAATCCATTTTCCAGCCTCTCTTCCCCTATCCTCCTGAGAGCACATCCTGGCCCAGGGACTCAGTTTGCATCCCCACGAAAAAGAGGCTCTCTAATAATTCCTTGTGACATTCAGAAAACAGAGAGGGTACTCATGGTTTTTTCTCCCTATCCAAATATGCTGTCCTTACAGCCACTTCCCCACCACCTAGAGGAATTTCTGTTAGAAGGAACTTTGCCCCGATCCCTTTTGTTACCAGATCCCTTGAGTTTGCCGCTTGGAGAGTTCTATTCAAGAACCAGGTATGGCTGTGGTTCGGTAGCTTTATTTCCTTCAGCAAGAAGGAAAAGTTCATCTGCTCTGTCTCCCCAAAGGGCAGCTTAGCCATTGCTTATACACGTTATTAGGTTAATTACATGTTGATTTCTTCTAGTTTGGATTTCTGTCTAGCTTATTCTGTTACAGCTTCTGCAAAATACTGGGCACTATTTTAACATCTAACAAAAAATACCCTTCACGAAACCACCCAAACCATGAGACCCTTCTATCTTAACATTTTTACATTAGCATTACTGTATCCATTTTAGAAATTACGCAGCTGAGGCCCAGACTGGTCAAATAACTTGCCTATAGCATCATAGCAAAGCTGAAGGAGCAAAAGGGACTCCTTGGAATCCACCTGTTTGATCCCCTGGCACAGGGCTCAACACTTGACCTTGACTGGCTTTCAGACAAAGCCTTTGGCAAGGAAGTACCTGTCTGGGCAGTTTAGGAGGTGGAGACTGAGGAAAATCACTTAGAGGAAGAGAAATAGTGAAGTAGGCCCTACTCAGAGCCATTGAGAGTAATGAAAAGAGTTGGCTCTAAAACCACATTTTTAATAATATGCATTCTTTAAATTTAAACAACATAAACAGCATCAGGCCAGTATAGCAGCCTGTGTGGTGGCAGCCTGTGACTCCTAAAAAGCCAAACATCTCACCAGGACTTCGACAAGCTCCATTGTTGGCTGCAGCAGTCACTTTGGTCTAACTTCTCACCTAGGGAGACAAACTAGGAACCCAGAGTTTCCACCCCATGAAAAAATGCAGCTTCCTGGGGAAGGGAATGTATGAAATCTATATATGTTTGAGCAGCTAGGCACTCTGAAGTCTCTCAGCCTTTGACAGAAACTGGTGTTCAGGAAGGTGGAGAACCTCACCAGGGAACACTGAGCTAGAAGCAGGGCTGGTGGTAGGGTCTGGGCCTGCCGACTAAACCCTGTGCTCTGTCAGCCAAATTGACACCCATGTGGGAGGATTCTATAACTATCAATGTTAGCCTCTCAGAGAAAAAGAACACAAGTCTTAATAACCTGGGGTTTTGTAGACTGTTCCCCAAGTTCTAAGAAAAGCAGTAATGGAAGCCTCAGCTTTAACAGCCAGGAACTTGCAAATTTTAAGTCTACCAAAAACTGGCTGAGTGACTTCTGAGCCTCAGTTTTATCACCTGCAAAAGGAAGCTGATAATACATTCTCCAAGGATTAAACTCACCCCTACAAACCACTCAATACAAGGCCTTGCCTTCTTATCCACGACTAAATTAGTAGCCCTGACTGGTATTAATATGCAAGTTTTAAAAATGTTGATTCCCCCCTCCCTGCTGGAAGATCTCAAAGGAATGTGGCCTTGTCTGGAAATTCAACTGTCAACTGCGTTTGTAGCTCATCGTTGCATCTATGGTAGGTTAACAAGAATAGAAATAATGTCAACAGACATTAACAGTGGCTCCTTAATTCTAAGTACTCTGCAGACTTTTTCAAGTAAGACTGTTGTACATAGTGTTCCTAACATGTAGGTAATTTCTCAGTCCATCTCTTTTGATGTGAATGTTTCAGGAACAAGCAGTAATAGACCTGTTTTAATAAGACCAGCTCTCAGTAGACTATGTGAAATATTTCACCCACAAAGATTTTGCTAAATAAACTGAATTAGCTCCTTCTCAATAATAAAATTGTATGTGTATATATGACATATTAGAAATAACCATCTTAAGCCCTGGCTGGTAGGACAGTGGTTAAGGCGCCGGCCTGCGAACCCAAAGGTCGCAGGTTCGATTCCCCAGCCAGGGCACATAACAAGGTTGCAAACCAGGTCTCCAGTCAGGTCTGTGGCTGGAGGCAGGTGAAACGCAACCATACACTGATGTCTCTCTCCCTCTCTGTCTCTCTCCCTCTCTGCCTCTCTCCCTTC
>PVIW01005825.1:0-98406 GCA_004026585.1 Noctilio leporinus | reverse complement strand
AAGAATGCTCAACATCACTAGTCATCAGAGAGATGCAAATTAAAACTACATTAAGATACCACCTCACACCTGTCAGAATGGCAATCATCAGCAAATCAACAAACAACAAGTGTTGGCGAGGATGTGGGGCAAAGGGAACCCTCATACACTGTTGGTGGGAATGTAGGCTGGTGCAGCCACTGTGGAAAACAGTATGGGGATTCCTTAAAAAACTAAAAACGGAACTGCCTTTTGATCCAGCCATTCCACTACTTGGACTATACCCAAAGAAGCCTGAGACACCAATTCATAAGAACCTATGCACACCTATGTTCACAGCGGCACTACTTACAATAGCCAAGTGCTGGAAACAGCCTAAGTGCCCATCAGTGGATGATTGGATCAAAAAACTTTGGTACATTTACACAATGGAATTCTATATAGCAGAAAGAAAAAAGGAACTTGTACCCTTTACAACAACATGGATGGAACTGGAGAGTATTATGCTTAGTGAAATAAGCCAGTCATCGAAGGACAAATATCATATGATCTCACCCATTATGGGACAATAATGAGCAAAACTAACAACAAGCAAAACAGAACCAAGTATATGAATACAAGGAATAGGCCTTCAGTGGTCAGGGGGAATGGGATTTGGGGGAGGGGGAAGGCAGAGGCAAAGAAGGGGAGCAGCTTAGACAAGAACCTAGTATAGGGGAACCATGGACATGGACAACAGGTGGGATTGACTTTGTGGGGAATGGGTGGGTAGGGAGGAGGACAGAGGGGAGCAAAAAGGGGATGGATGTAATACAACAACAATGAAATTAAAAATAAAAATAAAAAAAATATTAAAAAAAAGTGATGAAAATGATTTTAAATTGAAACAATGCAGATTCTCTCTCACACTGTGTTATTGAAAGGAAATAATGAGCTTGGAGACATTATTGATTACAAAGGGTGGTGGAGGGCCTCCTCAGTTCAAATTTAGCTTCACTCCAGCCTTGCAGACGTGAGGATACTTTACACAGAGGAACAAGTGTACCTACAGCGGGTCTTGCCAGGGCTTCAGAGATGATAGATGGGAAACAGCTCTCCCCTGCTCCTGGCCAGGCTCCACCCTGACCTCTGCTAACTCTGCTGTCATGGGCTGACCATGCTCCACAAACGCTTACATGAGAAGCATTCAGAGGGTCACCGGGTCCCACACAGGTCTCTCCAGAACTCCCTCAACACACTCCCTCTGCTTTGACAAGGGGATTCCAGTGGGCTGCCAGCGTTTGCTTGCAGCTGAGCATATATGCAGCTCGGTACTGAAAAGGCTATTTTCTCTTCTTCTTGGTATCCCAGACCTATCTAAGGAATTCACCTAGCTCCACAAATATTGTACTCCCCACAAGACTGACATCCTGCCCTCTCAGCCATCCTCCTCAGCCCCTCCTATCTGGACCACAGGTGGAGTAGGGTAGGGAGGTGGTTGCTATGAAGGCCTGAATTGTCACCTCTATTGTCAGCATGTCAAGAGATCTGGGTCTGTTTCTTTGTTTAATTTTAATTTTAATTTTTTTTTATTTCTAAATTAGAGAGAGGGAGAAAGAGAGGGAGAGAAATATCAATTAGCTGCCTCTTGCATGGCACCAACTGGGGAACTGGCCTGCATCCCAGCATGTGCTCTGACTGGGAATCAGACCAGTGACCTTTTTTGGTTCACAGGCTGAAGCTCAATCCACTGAGCCACACCCTCCAGGGCTGGCCCTGTGTCTTGGATGCTCTTTCTAGGATGTGGAGACTTGGAGTCTCGTCCTCAGCTGCGGAAGCCAGGAAAGAAGCAACACACCCAGTCTGCAAAGTGAGCCCTTTCATAATACTCAAATTCCCCAGATTTTACCTTTATTTCTGGGACAATTCCAGATCCTTTCTGAGAAGAGTGTGCTTGTTTTGCATACAAATTCAGTTTTATGGAATCCTGTCAAACCACACCACATTGTAGCAAGTTTCTACACTACAGTTCAACATTCCTGTGTAATAACTGCCAAGTATAACCTGCCATTATGACCTTTAATAGCAACTGACCGTGAACACACTTGAGCCTGGAGGACTCCCTTTTCCAGTGCTGAGTCCACACCAGGTGGGTGCTGGAAGTTTTCTTTCTTTCTTTCTTTTTTTTAATTTTATTGTTGTTGTATTACATCCATCCCCATTTTGTTCCCCTCTGTCCCCCTCCCCATCCACCCATTGGAAGTTTTCTTTTCTGGGGTGGTCTGTCCTTCTTTCTTCACCTGTGCCCTGGGTCCCAGCTTTATCCTGAGATGTCCCTTGCAGTGGAGCCTCTTCTGCTGTTCCACTTACTGTGCCTCTCACATTCTTCAATCAAGTCTCCTTTACAACACTGAGTATCCTTCACAGCAAATCTTAGCACATTATTGTGTAGGGGAAAAAATAAAACAACCTTTCCCAGCAGATGTGAGGCTGAAAATGGGCAGAAAATCCCAATTTGCTGCATCCCTGAAAGCTGCCAGGTTGCACAATCTGGGAAACTTAGATGTGAGTAAAAAATAACCACGGTGTCCTGGAAGGTCCATTCTGAACAAGGGGAATTTCCCAAATTTCAGTGTTTTGCTACAAATCCCTCTTCTCAATTGCCCCACTGGCACACCAGCATATATAGCACCAGGCATATGTCCCAGTCACATCAGCGTCGGCAGGAGCGTCAGCAGGACCCAGCAGCCAAGGTGGGGTGCTAGAACTCTCCAACACTCCCTCTTGGGAGATGATCTTTCACCATGAGCATTCTGTTATTCTGTTGCTGCAGCCCAGCTCTCTCTAACTTTGCTGAGTCTGCGGTGTTGACAGTTAGAATTCATGAACTGTGAATCCTTTTGGGGTAGAGGTTTGTAGTGCATGGTTTAAAAACTTGTGGGGCACGCTGGTGAAAAATTGCTGGCTTAATCAATGCACTCTGCTATAAAGGAAATCACTATGGTCTTAATGAGATGGATGAAAACGTAGAACTGGATTCTCTGAAATACAATCTATCCATTGCTACAGGTGGAGCGATAGATACAGATATTGATATAGAAATGTAAAATTGTGTGAAATTTACGGAAAAAGGGACCAAACTGTTTCATGCTTGGTTGTGTCTGCCTGACTCTCTGCCTCAGGATGAAGCCCGTCATCATCATCATTTTCTCCTTCCTGATCCTGGGTGTCAGCAGCCAAAGTTGGAGAACCTTCCTCAGGGAAGCTGGTCAAGGTAAGAGCAGAAGAAGCATGGGTTTTGGAGAGGCTGCATCAGGCCTGTACCAGGTTTCACCTGAGTGGAGGGCACAAGTGGGTAGAAAAAGAACACTGTTTTCATGGTAGCTAGTCACTAGGGTTCTCCAGACAGCTGTGCACTCTTTTGTGGGGCTCCCAGGGCTGGAAGGTGCATCAGGTTTTGGCCCCACTTTCAGCAGGAGTGATGAAGAGATCTGGAGTTCGGAAGTGACTCCCTAAATACAAATTGTGCTCTGCTGCCCCCTCATGGCAATCAGGGACAGTTCATTCCTTCCTCTGGGACATGAAGTGGGTGTTAGTTATCTAAGGTGTGGGGAGTATTTACAGTCCCCAATCACTTAGTTATTACAACCAAGATTAACGGAGCTTTTAATATGCGCTAGGCACCATTCTAAACATTTTTCATGTACAGATGAACTCGGTTTCATTCTCTTGTTTTAATTTTTCATTGAATGGTATCTACCTTGAAGGTATCTACATACCTGCGATGTAGGTACCAGTATCTCTTAACAGAGAAACTGAGGTGCAAACAGATGAAGAGACCTAACCAAGGCACCAAGTGAAGGGAGCAGTACTTAATCCAGGTCCTTGAGATCCCCAGGCCTTGCTATTAACCGCAGTACTAGACTCTCTCCCAGACAAGGCTGCACATAGAAGAGTGAGGGATTTGGGAGCATTTGTTCTGTTCTTTACCTGAGCAAGTTGCTAATCGGGTGGATGTGGCACTTTTGAAAGGCAAATCTATAGAGCTCCTCTCCCTACAATCAAAGGCACAATAAATTACCTGATGATGTCTGCTGGGGCTAAGATCTGGCCAGGAAACCATAGTGAAAGAGAGAGACCTCACTAGCATTAGTACAGAGGCAAAATTTTGTTTATTTCACAGGATTTCTTTGCATTTTTTTCTGTGATAGTCTTACAGTAATTGTCTTAAGAGTTTGCTGTTAATTCAATCTAAGTTCTCATAGACTCAGCTAAGAATATCTTTGCATCTCTTAGATCAGTGTTTTTTAAAGGGTTGTTCTAGGACCACTTGCAGGAGAATCACATGTGGTCTGCATGCAGTGCTTTGTGAAATGCAGAGAATTGGGTCTCCTGAATCACAGTTTCTGGGGCTGAGGATAAAATCTAGCCTTTATTAAGGACCCAGTTGATTTTGTGCACACTGAAGTTTGAGAATCACTATCTTTTTTTTTTCTTAATGAGAGGGGAAGGGAGAGAGGCAGAGAGGGAGAGAGACATCAATGTATGGTTGCCTTTCACCTGCTTCCAGCTATGGAGCTGGCTGGAGACCTGGCTTGCAACCTGGTTATGTGCCCTGACTGGGAATCGAACCAGTGACCTTTGGGTTTGTATGCTGGCGCCTTATCCACTGTGCCATCAGCCAGGGCTTGAGAAACACTATCTTTGATTTGCTAACCTTAAGTGATAAAATATGCCAGACATTTAGGAAATACTTGTTATGCACTTCTGGACGACAGAGATCTATTTAAATCAGTGTGTGTAAGTACAGTAAGAATGTCATAACTCTCAATTAAACTATCTTTTCTAATGCCCAACGGACACATGAAATGAAGATCAGTTATCTCATGGAGTGAATAATTATATACACCATGATTATAACTCTACATTACATTTTTCTCTTTTCCTAATAAGTTATTAAATTTTTTGCCATTTAGTTTTAGCTTGATCAGATTCATTTTATGACTCCCTGTTCATCTTATTAGAGGCTTTTACTTCCTTCGGCCCCACCTCTACCTGAAGTTCAGAGAAGTAAACGAATAGTATATTTTCCACCTACAATGTTCTTGACATGAGACAGTGTTTTCTCAGTTTCTGGGGAACCCCTCTGAGGGAAGCAATGCTCCCCTATGTTAAGGGGAGGACATTGAACTTTTAGAGTTGGTGGGCCACTTGTCCTTTAATTCCCCCATTTTCTTTAATTCTCTCAGGGAGCTCACATTTATTATATGCTCATTGAACTTCGACAGTTGCCCACCAGCGAATTGTGCCCAGACATTCATATGTACGCAGGATGAGTTGTCTTTATTCTATCCATGGGGATGAATGTCTCCCATTGACTGCTTGGGAGCACTGTGCTTCTGAACCTCCCTTAGAATCACCTTTGTTCTCATGCCCCAATCAGGGGATCCCTGAATCTTTCTAGGTGGGGGTTCCCTATACAACAAAGCATCCCTGAAAGACCTTTTCACATCTTCTTTACATGCATCACAAACAGCCCAAAACAAGCTAGTAACAGAACTTGGAATGCAGTCAAACAGGATAAAACGTTTAGAATACCACATGTGATTCTCATATCATCAAGCCAGGAACTAAAAAGTAAAAAATGTTTATCTCAAACTGTATCATCTCCAAGGGCTTAGTCAAAAGCTGAAATCATACAATCAGTAAAAGAAAATGTTTTATTCCTCTCTTTGCCAAGATGTGATCACCTCCATCTCACATTTTCCTTCCTCCCAGGGACTAAAGACATGGTGAGAGCCTACTCTGACATGAGAGAAGCCAATTACAAAGGTGCAGACAAATACTTCCATGCCCGAGGGAACTATGATGCTGCACGGAGGGGACCAGGGGGTGCCTGGGCTGCTAAAGTGATCAGGTAACAGGGCACCTGGGGATGCAGGATGGGTGAGCAGAGCTTGGTGGCCTTGGAGAGCCAGGTGGGGCCAAGCCCAGGGAGGTTTCCTGTGAAGAATGTGGTTTCTGCTCCCCTCTGTGCCCATTGTGAAGCCTGAGACACCAAAGGAGGCACAACAAGGCTAATGGAATGGGTGATTCCCACACCCCTGTATGGGTGCTGTTTGCCCAGCATGTGGGGATCAGCCAGGGCCGTGTTGCTGTGCCCAGACAGGGTCTTTCCTGGCTCCTCTCAAAATCACTGATCAAAATCACTGATCCTTTAGAAAGGGGAGAGTTGGGAGGTAGGAAAGTTTGTCATCAGCTCCTGATTCACCTCCTACCTGTCCTCCTCCATTCCAGCGATGCCAGAGAGCATTCTCAGAGGGTCACAGACCTTTTCAAGTATGGAGACAGTGGCCATGGAGTGGAGGATTCGAGGGCTGACCAGAGAGCCAATGAATGGGGTCGGAGTGGCAAAGACCCCAATCACTTCAGACCCGCCGGCCTGCCAGACAAGTACTGAGCTCCCCTTCACTGTGCTCTCAGGAGGCAGAGCTGTGAGCCCCCTGAGGGCAGGGACACTGTGTCATTGACTTCTCCATCCCTAAAGGCTGAAAGAGAGCACATAATTGATATGTAATAAACGCTTAAGAGATTGCATGCTAAAAACTGTGTTATTCTTTGGTGGAAGGACTGCCTGTTTGACACCAAGGGGAGACGGGTGGACACCCATTAAGAAGGACAAGCCTCTGCTCATGTGTTTGGGTGGAGGGGACACCGTCTCAGCGTCATACAGGGCAGACACCCTGCAGGAGCCCTTCCACTAACCACACTCGCTCACTCCAGGACCTTCCAGATTCTCGCTGGTCAGCTTTGGCTGGTGGCACGCAGCAAACTTCTGCCATCTAGCGGGCACCCACTTTCCCACAAGGCCTAAATCTCAGCCTTGGGATGTAACCCTTCTAATCCTAGCTCCTGGTGCTAGTTAGTAATTCTTTATGTTAAAGCCTCCCTCTGCAAATCACTGACTGCTTTCTCCCCACTGACTGGCCCTGACTGACAAAAGGGTCTCCAAATGCCGCGCCATCCACCCATCTCGCTTCTTTGAATCCACAGCAACACAGACTAGAGGTCTACACCTCCCACCCCTTCTCAGCCTGGCCATGCTGAGGCCTCTCCAGTTGTTTTGGTGCTTTTCCTAGGCTTCACTGTGTCCAGATCTCCTCACTCCCCAGTCTGTGTGTCCTGTTCCCCTGCTCTGCATCCCAGCCTCACCCTTTAGTGGCCCCTTTCCAATTGCCCAGAGGCCCAGGCAGCTGATACCTTGGCCTCCACAACACCAGCCCTACCCTGAGGGCATCTGTAGCCAGTTCCTTTCCTTCTCCGTAAGGCATGGCTCTCACAGCAATGTCTCACATCCCTACTGTTCTTGGATTCAGATTCTGATAAAAATTCTGCTCCTCCAAAACACTTCCCAGTGGCCCATGCACCACATTCTGGGGCAGCTTCAGGCTCTCGCAGCCCTCCACTCACACCTGCTACATCATCTTCGCCCCATCTGCTCAGAGTGAGTTTTTCATGGCCGCACCAGTGAATTCTGTAAGTGTGGGCCCGCACCCTACCTCACTCCTGCAGTGAGAGACTGGGAGAACCACAGGCCAGGAACAGGCCAGTAGGAAGAAGTATTACAGAGCTGGCCAGGAGCAATGCCTCAGAGCCAAGCTGCAGCCTGCGACGGACAGAGGGAAAGGTGACCCAGCACTTTCCTCAGGAGTCAAATAAAAGCCCCTCTCCAGCGGTTTCCATCCCCACTGCCAAGGGGGCCCCTTGACTGTTCATTTTCTTACATTTCGTTGTTGTGCGCGTGTGAGCGCCCCCTGAGTTTCCCTGGGGCAGGACACACACAGTCACGGTCATGGAGCCCACAAGCAAGGGGCTGCCAGGCTGCACCTGCATGACAGCCATCAAAGCCCCTGGAACTCACCACTGGCGCAGTGGCTGGAGAATGACGAGGGCCCGGGGCGCTGAAGGGGTGCTTAAGCCTTGCTTGATACACCAGATGCCCTGTGCCTCTCTAAAGCATGTGGGGGCAGTAGTCACTCGGGAATGAAAAGACTGATGGAATCTCAGGCTGAGAATAAAAAAGAAAAGAGGAAAGTACACAGGTTAGCCAAGAGGGGAGAGAGGTGGAGACAACTGGGGAGAAGGAGACCTGTCAATTCCATGCACTGGTGAAATGAACCAGCCACAAACTTGGTGGATTTTATGTTACTTGTATTTTACAATTTTCAAGAATCCCTGACATGCAGAAGCTGAAGGCTCAGGCCCTGGTAGAGTTTCAGCAGGTGGGCAGGACAGGGGCTAAGGGCACATCAGGGCGGAGCAGGGGCACCACCAGAGGGCCCCTTGCAGGGTGGGTCTGAGAAACAGAGAAGCCATGATGGAGGCAAATTTGGACTCTGCCATTGAGAAGCTGTGTTTGGGAACAGGTCACAGAGGGCCTTCAAGGCCAAGCTCAAGCACCTGGGTTTTACTCTGAGAGCAGAGGGAGCCACTGAAGATTTCCACCTGGGAAGAGGCATGAGCAAGGCGGTGCCTCAAGGGGACAAGGATTCTGAAGGGGAATCTCCAATTAACTTCCCAGGAGACCTAGGCTGACACGTGTTCTTGGGGGCCTTGGTTTACCTATAAATGAGGGTAACTGTATCCACACCAAGAACGATGTGGGGCTGGGAGGCACGTTGAGGCAGGTGAAATCAGTTCCTAGGTGTGCAGGTGGCAGGTCTGGGCAGGATCCCAGCCATCTGTGTTTTCCAGAAGCTACTATGGTGATTCTGATGTGTAGCAGGTTTGTGAATCAGCTGACTGGATGCTACCCATGGTTGCTTACATTTTCTTGTGCTGAGACTGGGAGGTAGTAGCGGAAGGCTGTGTTCAGAGGTGAAGAAAAAGCCTTCAGACTGCTCCAGCTGTCTAGGTTAAAAGGTTCAATTCCTGGTCTGGGCACATACCTAGGTTGCAGGTTTGATTCCCAGTTGGGGTGCATGCAGGAGGTAACTGATCCATATTTCTCTCACACTGATATTTCTTTCTTTCTTTCTCTTTCTCTCAAATCAGTAAATATTTCCTCAAGTGAGGATTTTTTTTAGAAAAAGCAAAATTCTAATGTGTGGGTGGGTCAGGATATCTTTTTTAGGGGAAGAGATCAGGAGGGTTCTTGTCATGCAGATGGTGTTTGATCAGAAAACTCCAGACTAGTTGATTAACATTACATTTCTGGGAAAAGATGAAAGTACCACTTGGTCAGGTTTTAAATCTACGTTTGGTATCATGTGCTTTTTTTGGTATCAACGGCCATTTTGAGCCTGCTCTTTTCTCTTGAACAACTCCCCTCTTTGGATCAGACTCTCAGCTTAATGAAGAGATATGATAAAAATTAAGGCATTCGTGTCCCTCTCAGCTACCGCTCTGCAGCTCTGCAGAGCCCTGGTGTGGCATGGTGTTTGCTTAATCTCTGTGACACGGGCTTGAGGTTTCTCTTTAACAGTGGCGAAGGTTGAGAAGAAGGAAGAGGCGAGGATGACTACATGGTTTTGGACTGTGACCAGGGAGGGCAGCGATGAATGCAGTACATGCAAGGAAGTTCTTAATTTCAATTTTGGTCTTCCCATTTTCTCCGAATCATGTGGAACCATGTATATGGAAGGGCCTGATCACTAAGGGGTGAAGCAATGATATTCTGAAGTTTTCAAACAACAGCTCACATCTATCACCGATTCAGCATGACACAGGCACTATGCATGAGAGTTTAGTCCCAGTTAATCATCACTGCTTTCAGGTCCGCTCTTGTTGGGTCTGAAACCACCCAGTGATGATAACGGGGAGGGCCCTGGTCTGGGGGCAAAGAAGAACTTGCGACTGGTGTCTAAGTGGAGGGCAGACTTATGAAACTGAGCCCTGACAAGAGAAATTCTGAGATATCTAATTAAATTGGCCTGAAAATGGGAGAAAAAGTCAAATGAAGTTATTCAGTTAAGAGCTGTAAGCAGAGACTAACACAAGACCACTCACACTCCTGAATGTACTGAAACTTCCCATCAACTTCTCAGCGTAGTGGACCAACAGGCACCACCACACCACTCCTGTCCACAACCAATCCAGAAGAAGTAAACAATTCTTCCTTAAGGACTATGCGCTATCTTAGACCTGCCCTCCACCTCTGTTTTCTGTAGCCAGTGTAAATTTGTTCAAAACATCTTGCATCTTCCTTCCCTAAAGTGCTGTATAAAAAGCCTACAGACAAATATTCATCTTCTCCATCCCACCCTACTGCTGGTGGCTTAGACTGTACATCCCAGGACCTGCTCTTTTTTCCTGACTAGCATATGGCTCAATAAACTCCTTTTTTTCAGGAAAGCTTTTGGCCACAAAGGGTTTAACATCCCTTAACCAAGTAGATAGTGTGAGAATTGATTTGAATTGTAGGACACCCAAGCTGATGGAGATTTGCTTAGTATGGGGAAATAACATACACACAATCTCCCACCACCACTGCCTCCACACATTCTTGGCCAGAATCATTAGATTTCTCAAAATTCTAACAAGTTTGTGAACCCTACTTTCTCTGACAACCTCTTTAACCTATCAGGTTATATATAACAAACCCAAATGTCATGTGAAAGTATGACAGCAATTTCTACCTATAGATCTCTGGCTTTAAATAGGAAAAAATATGATTCAATTAATATTATAAATAGGAAAAAAATATGATTCAAGCCCTGGCTGGTGACTCAGTGGATAGGCCCGGGCCTGGGAACCCAAAGGTCGCTGGTTCAATTCCCCAGCCAGGGCACATAAGCAGGTTGCAAGGCAGGTCCCCAGCCAGGTCTGTAGCTGGGGGCAGGTGAAAGGCAACCATACATTGATGTTTCTCTCCCTTTTTTCTTCACCCCTTGCCCTTCTCTCTAAGAATAATGAATAAAATCTTAAAAAAAAAAACATCATTCAATGTAGCTAACACTTTGCTTACTGAACATTGAGTCGAACACATACCTCCCTGCAAATTGCTCACAATAAAATTTATGTCCATTTTTTATTCAAATAAAAACTTTAATCAGATTTTACATGCGATGTAAGTGTATGGCAATCTAGTGCTTGACTTAAATAATACAAGCACTGCCCTTACCAGTGTTGTTCAGTTGTCCGGGTGTAGTCCCACAAAGGAAATGGTTGCTGGCTTGATTCCCTGTCAGGGCACATGACAATGGGTTGGAGGTTCAGTGCCCAGTTGGGGCACGGTTGAGAGGCAACCGATCCATGTTTCTCTCTCTCATCAATGTTTCTTCCTCTTTCCCTTCACTTTTCTCTAAAAATAGATGAATAAAATCTTTTAAAAAAGTAATAGAAGCATTTGCTTCAATCTCTATTAGTACTTAGACTTCCTTTCTTTTAACTTAAAAAAAATTCTAAATAAAAAAATTTCTAAAAGTGCACGATTCTTTGAACAACTCTCTGTTAAGGAAAGATTATAGATGAAACATTTTGAGTAATGAATTCATTGTATATAGGTTCAGATAAGAAAACATCAAACACTGGAAAAAATATATTTTAAATTAGCTCAATTTAAATATGGGCCATTTCATTTAAATATCTAACACATACTTGTTGCATGTATTAATTCCATTACACCAGGTCATATTTCACTAATTTCTGAATTGTCCCAGACAAGACACCAAAAAATTAAACAGATAATTATATTATCTCTCTCCATGTGACCAGAATGAGAAACTTCTGTTCCTTCAATCTACAAGCAAGGAAAAATTAACACTGTTGTTCAGAATGAGGACTGCATCACTTTGAACACTCACATTCTGATTCCAAAACACATCATATTAGCAAACAAGGACTTATTCCTTTCAAAAGTCACCTTTGGTTGAGAAACACTAAGACCACAGATAAGCCATAAATGCGGAGGTTACAGACACTCCACAAAATAGTCCCAATAAGGTGGCAGGGTTTTCAGGTAGTGCCTTTCCTTCAATAACAAATGCATTCAGAAGATTCAGAAGCATGATTCCATTTTCCTCACAATGTCATGACATCCTGTTGAATCTTCTTCCATCAGGCCTGCTGAGACCAGAGAAACCGATCACATTGTATCAAGGCTCTGTATCATCCTTTGAATCAAGGCTCAGAAATTCCCAAAAGGGAAACAAGTAAATTTAGCTCTCAGTGTTCATTCTTTACAAAAAAATTATTTTTAAAACCACTGAGCCCTGGCTGGTGGCTCAGTGGGTTGGCACCACCCTGGGAACCCAAAGGTCACTGGTTCAATTCCCAGCCAGGGCACATAAGCAGGTTGCAAACCAGGTCTCCAGCCTGGAGGCAGGTGAAAGGCAACTATACATTGATGTCTCTCTCCCTCTCTGCCTTTCTCCTTTCCCCTCTCTCTAAAAATAATAAATAAAATCTTTTTCAAAAGTAGGCAAAAAGATTTCAACAGATATTTCTCTAAGACGATATACAAATGGCCAACAAGCATATTAAGATGCTCAATATGACTAATCATTAGAGAAATGCGAATAAGAACCACAATGAAATACCACCTAATATTCATTAAGATAATTATTATTAAAAAATTTCAAACAAACATAAAATAACCAGTGTTGATGAGGATATGGAGAAATTAGAACCTCAAACACTGCTGGAAAATGAAATAGGAAAGTAAAATGATGTAGTCTCTATGGAAACTAGTATAGCAGTTCCTCAAAAAATTAAAAATAAAATTACCGTACAATCCAGCAATTCCACTCCTGGGTATAAATACCTAAAAGAACTAAAAGCAGGGTCTCAAAGAGACATTGTTACAACCCTGTTCATAGTAGCATCACTAACAATAGATAAGAAGTGAGAGCACCCCAAGTGTCCACTGACCAATGAATGGATAAACTAACTGTGGTACACTCATGCAGTGGAGTACTATTCAGCTTAAAAAGGAAGGAAATTTTGATACATGCCATAACTGGGAAAAGCCTTGAGGACAGTACTCTAACTGAAATAGACAGTCAGAAAAAGGCAAATACTTTATGATTCTACTGAAATGAGGCACTTAGAGTAGTCAAAATCATATGGACAGAAAGTAGAATGCTGATTGCCCAGGGCTGGGTGGAGGGGAAATGAGGAATTGTCGTTTAATGGGTAAAGGGTTTTGTAAGATGGAAAAGCTCTGCCATTGGGCTGCACAGTGCTATGGATATACGTAACGCTACTGAACCCAACATCTACACATGGTTAAGTAAGATGGCTAACTTAATGTTATCTGCGCTTTACCACAGCTAAAGAGACAAACAAAAACAAAAACTATGACTGAGACAATTAGATATTTGGTACCAATAATGTTCTTCAAGAACTAACTACACCCCAGACTTGGGTATTCATTCACATTAAGTCAAACAGTGTCTTGGTCATGACTGTGAACAAAATTAGTACTTTAGCCTCTTCCCTGAACCAACAGGTGAGTCTCAGTCCTCTCATCTGTGAGGGGCTGGGACTCCATTATCCCTCCGGTCCCACCCACCTCTGAAAGTCTTGGGGTTCTATGTACATTCCCCAAGTGCCTATGGAGAGGGCATGACAAACAGGTATTACCTCTGCCTTTTCTCGGCAATCCTTAGGATATCGCAGGTTCTGGTGAACCTCTCTGACAGCTCAGGGGTCAAACCACATTCCTGTAGCAGTGACCAGGCCCGATCTGGACCCATGGCCTTAGCTAACAGCAGTGCCACATTCTCCACGTTGATAGGGGTAGGCCCATCACTGAAGTTCCCATTTGGCGACTTCTGGGGCACTGGCTTTGTGCTCTTGTGCTGTACAAGATGAAGAAGCAGCTTCCATTCCTCCACAGTCTCTGGGATCCAACCTACACACAGAAACACAGACATGTTTTTCTGACTGCTCTAGGCACTCTGTCTGCGTACAGGAGACCGGCTAAACAGTTTGGGAAAACATTTCATAGCAAACCATACAAATATTAGAGAACGTAGTCTCATCACCTAACACAAAAATCTCACTATTTTTTCAACTATACTGTTGAAAGTATAGTTTGTGATATGGAGACGCCATCAAATTAACTTCAGTGTTTCACTGACCCTGTAATTACACACGGCATACTCATTCTATGTTGGGCACTGGATACGCAATAAGGAACTCTTGTGAAGCTTGCAGTAGAGGAGATAGAACTTAGACAAACACATAAATGCACTATACTTACATACTTTATGTGCTATAAAAGATCAAGGAACCATGAGAGAGAATGGCAAGTTTTTCTGGAGAATTAGAGAAAGGCCTTATGAGGGAGTAACATTTAAGCAGAGAGCTGAAAGATGAGAGACCAGCTTAGACAGAGAGCATGTGCATGTGGCCCACATATTTGCAGACTTGAGGTGGGGAGTGTCAGGAATGGAGAGGGAAGGAGCCAAGGAGCCTGCATGTCTGACGAAGGAAACATGGAAAGTATACTGACATAGGAAAAAAACTTGAATTCAAGGAACACCAAAAAAGGCCTATAGTGCTAAGGCCGTAGTGATTAGTGAGAATGAGATGGCAGGGCCAGGCCTTAAGACACTCCCTTAAGAATGTGGATTTGATTCTGAGTTCAATATGAGAGGTTTCAAAGAGGGTGCCATATAATCTAATTCTTGTTTAAAAGAACCACCTGGCTGCTCTAAGTAAAATAGATGAAAGAAGGGGCAAGAATGGAAGCCAGGTGACCAACTATGAAATTAACTGCAGTATAAACAAGTAGCTAGGACCAGGGTGATGGTGGAGCAAAAGAAAGTAAAGAGATAGAAGATATATACTTAACAGTAAAATCAACAGAACTTGGAGTGATTAATATGACCTATGAGGAGAGAAAAGCATCAAGAAAAGATTCCATTTAATACACCAGGGGCAAAAACAGCTACTACTATTTTACATTAACAAAATATCAAGAGTACTTTTATCTGGGCAGGGAGTATTCAAATTCCTGAATTTTGTACTTTTTCTATAATAAACATTACATAACTTAAAAAATATAAATTATTTAAATTTTAATTCTTCTGGTATTGTTCAGAAGTGTATGTATGCCTACAGTTCTAGTCCTACAGAACCACCTGGCCCTCTTTTTCTTTTTCACTTCTGAAACAAAGAAAATCTCACTATTTTTTTTGCTACAGTTGTGACGTTGTATAATTAACATTGGCATTGGCTTGATACCTTTGGGACAGACCTTGTATGACGAAAAGCCTTGGAAAAAAGCAGTAAGTATTTGGAATTTCCACTATGCTGACTATCAGGTAAGTAGGCACAAAACACTCTCTGTAACTAGAGGTTGAAGTAAAAGGAAACACTGCATTTCTGAGTCTAAGACACCATAAACTGAAAGACACATCATTATTTTTATACCAAGGGTATCAAACTCACTTTCGCTGGGGGCCACATCAGCCTTGAGGTTGCCTTCAGAGGGCCGAATGTAATTTTAGGACTGTATAAATATAACCACTTCTTAACAGTTAAGCGAACTATGTAGAAACCAGGTGCCTGGATGGAGGGCCGGATTCTGCTCAAGGGCCTTGTGTTGGACGCCTGTGTTTTATACAGCCAAGAAAAATGCTACTAATTAAATTAAGACACAATGGTTTCTTACCACTCAGAATTTTCATTCTACTACTGTACTTCCCACAAGACTGACATCCTACCCTCTCACCTGTCCTCCTCCTCAGTCCCTCCTATCCGGACCACAGGTGGAGTAGGGTAGGGAGGTGGTTGCTATGAAGGCCTAAATTGCCACCTCTATTGTCAGCATGGCTCTCAAGAGATCTGGGTCTGTTTCTCTAACCTATTTCGTTTTTTATTAAAAAAAACTTTTAAGTTAGAAAGAGGGGAGGGAGGGAGGGAGAGAGAGGGAGAGAAACATCAATTAGCTGCCTCTTGCATGGCACCAACTGGGGAACTGGCCTGCATCCCAGCATGTGCTCTGACTGGGAATCAGACCAGTGACCTTTTTGGTTCACAGGCTGAAACTCAATCCACTGAGCCACACCCTCCAGGGCTGGCCCTGTTTCTTGTATGCTCTTTGTAGGATGTGGAGACTTAGAGTCTCGTTGTCCTCAGCTGCGGGAGCCAGGAAAGAAGCATCACACCCAACCTGCTTTTAACCTCGGGTAAAAAGAGAGCCCTTTCATAATACTCAAATTCCCCAGATTTTGCCTTTTTTTCTGGGACAAAATCCAGATTCTTTCTGAGAAGAGTGTGCTTGTTTTGCATACAAATTCAGTTTTATGGAATCCTGTCAAACCACATCACATTGTAGCAAGTTTCTACACTATGGTTCAACATTCCTGGGTGTAATAGTTGCCAAGTATAACCTGCCATTATGACCTTTAATAGCAACTGACCATGAACACACTTAAGCCTGGAGGACCCCCTTTTCCAGTGTTGGGTCCACACCAGGTGGGTGGTGGGTGCTGGAAGTTTTCTTTTCTGGGTTGGTCTGTCCTTCTTCCCTCCTCCTCCTCCTCCTCCTCCTTCTTTAGATTTTATTTATCATTTTTAGAGAGAAGGGAAGGGAGAGAGGCAGAGAGGGAGTGAAACATCCATGTATGGTTGCCTTTCACCTGCCTCCAGCTACAGACCTGGCTGGAGACCTGGCTTGCAACCTGGTTATGTGCCTGACTGGGAATCAAACCAGCGACCTTCGGGTTCGAAGGCCTGTGCCTAATCCACTGTGCCACCAGCCAGGGCGACTGGTCTGTTCTTCTCTCTTCACCTGTGCCCTGGGTCCCAGCTTTTTCCTGAGATGTCCCTTGCAGTGGAGCCCCTTCTGCTGTTCCACTTACTGTGCCTCTCACATTCTTCAATCAAATCTCATTTATAACATTGAGTATCCTTCACAGCGAATCTTAGCACATTATTGTGCAGGGAAAAAACAAGACAAAACAAAACAACCTTTCCCAGCAGGTGTGAGACGGAGAACAGGCAGAAAATCCAATCCCCTCTTGCTGCATCCCTGGAAGCTGCCAGGTTGCACAATCTGGGAAACTTAGACCTGTGTGGAAAGTGCCCATGGTGTCCTGGAAGGTCTGCTCTGAAAAAGAGGAATTTCCCAAATCTCAGTGTTTTGCTCCAAACCCCCCCCTCCCCCCGCCTTTCATCAGTATATGTAGCACCGGGCCTGCCCCAGGCAGGCAGCTTGGACAGCTCAGCTTCCGCAGGAGTGTCAGCAGAACCCAACAGCCAAGGTGAGGTATTGGAACTTGCTACTGCTCCCTCTTCGGAGATGCTCTTCCACCGCCAGCATTCTTGGCTGCATCCCAGATCCCTCTGCTGAGTCTGCTGTGCCGGCAGTTGGAATTCAGCAAGTGTGAATCCTTTTGGGGTAGAGGTTTTGTCGTATGCTTCTCCTGTGCGATGTAGAGTAGGTATCCTGTAATATTTAGTGATGATCTCCTCTCACATTACAGAGAGGCATCTCAGACACAAATTTGTAAATGCCTTTAGGAAAAGGCCTGTACATTTGGTTTTCAGGCCTGATAGGGGATGACTGAAATGGAAATTCGTTTATACCAGAGAGTTTCAAACTTTTTCATCTCATGGTATAAATAAATTGATTACAAAATTCTGTGGCACACTAAAAAATTTATATGTATTTTTCCTTGCCAATTTGATGATTTTGATTCATACAACAGATGGTTATTGTTGTGTCATCTGTTTTCATTTTAAAAATATTGGCGCTCTTGGGGAAAATAGTCAGGTATTGCACAGTTTAAAAATTCATGTGGCACACTGGCTAAAAGTTGCTGTTTTATACCTTGCACTCTCCTATGAAGGAAATCACTCTGATTTTTAATGAGACTAATGAAAATGTAAATTGGATTTTTGGAAATATAATCTCTTGATATAAGTGGAGAGATAAATATATATTTATATAGAAATATAAGGTTGAGTGCAGTACTTTTGGAATGCTAGCATAGGTCATCATTATAGAAAAAGAGACAAAACTATGTCATGCCTGGTTGTGTCTGCCTGACTCTCTGCCTCAGGATGAAGCCCATCATCATCATCATTTTCTCCTCCCTGATCCTGGGCATCAGCAGCCAAAGATGGAGATCCTTCCTCAGGGAAGCTGGTCAAGGTAGGAACAGAAGAAGCATGGGATTTGAAGAGGCTGCATCAGGCCTGTACCAGGTTTCACCTGAGTGGAGGGCACAAGTGGGTAGAAAAAGAACACTGTTTTCATGGTAGCTAGTCACTAGGGTTCTCCAGACAGCTGTGCACTCTTTTGTGGGGCTCCCAGGGCTGGAAGGTGCATCAGGTTTTGGCCCCACTTTCAGCAGGAGTGAGGAAGAGATCTGGAGTTCAAAAGTGACTCCCTAAATACAAATTGTGCTCTATTGTTCCCTAATAGCAATCAGGGACAGTTCATTCCTTCCTCTGGGACATGAAGTGGGTGTTAGTTATCTAAGGTGTGGGGAGTATCAAGTATCCTACATTCCCCAACCACTTAGTTATTACAACCAAGATTAACAGAGCTTTTAATATGCGCTAGGCACCATTCTAAATGTTTTTCATGTACAGATAAACTCGTTTCATCCTCTTGTTTTAATTTTTCATTGAATGGTACCTACCTTGAAGGTACCTACATACCTATGATGTAGGTACCAGTATCTCTTAACAGAGAAACTGAGGTGCAAACAGATGAAGAGACCTAACCAAGGCACCAAGTGGAGCAGTATTTAATCCAGGTCCTTGAGATCCCCAGGCCTTGCTATTAACCGCAGCACTAGGGATTTGGGAGCATTTGTTCTTTACCTGAGCAAGTTGCTAATGGTGGGGATGTGGCACCTTTGAAAGGCAAATCTATAGAGCTCCTCTCCCTACAATCAAAGGCACAATAAATTACCTGATGATAACTGCTGGGGCTGAGATCTGGCCAGGAAACCATAGTGAAAGAGAGAGACCTCACTAGCATTAGTACAGAGGCAAAATTTTGTTTATTTCACAGGATTTCTTTGCATTTTTTTCTGTGATAGTCTTACAGTAATTGTCTTAAGAGTTTGCTGTTAATTTAATCTAAATTCTCAGACCCAGACTAAAAATATCTTTTCATCTCTTTGGTCAGTGTTTTTTTAAAGGGTTGTTCTAGGACCACTTGCAGGAGAATCACATGGGGTCTGCAGTGGTTTGTGAAATGCAGAGAACTGGTTTCTCTGAGCCACAATTTCTGTGATTGAGGGTAAAATTTAGGCTTGATTAAGCTCCCAGTTGATTTGGTGCACAGTGAAGTTTCAGAACCACTATCTTTGATTTGCTGTTTCTAAACAGTAAAATACGTGAGACATTTAGGAAATACCATTATGCAAGTATGGACTATAAGGTTCTATTTGTATCAGTATTTAGAAGTACAGTAAGAATTTCATAACTCTCAATAAAACTATCTCATTTAATGCCAAATGACATATGAAATGAAGATCAGTTATCTCATAGAGTGAATAATTGTATAAACTATGATTATAACTCTACATTAGACTTTCTTCTTTTCCTAATAAGTTATTATTATTTTTTTGTTTGACTTTAGCTTGATCAAATTCATCCTACGACTCCTTGTTCATCTTTCTTGATTCTTTTACTTTCTTTAGCCCCTCCTTCCTAAAGTCCAGAAAAGTAAAGGAATAGAATATTTTCCACCTACCATATTCTTGACATTAAACAGTATTTTCTCACTTTTTGTGTAACCTCTCTGAGGGGAGCAATACACCTCCATTTTATGGGGAGGACATTGAACTATAGAGCTGGTGGGTCACTTGCCTTTGTTCTGCACCCATTTCCCCATTTCTTTAAAGTGTCATAGGGAACTCACTTTCATTATGTGAATTGAATTCTGACAATTGCCCAGGTGCCAAATGTGCACCGACATTCAGATGTACTTAGTAAGAGTTGTCTTTACTTTGCCCATGAGGACGAATGCCTCACATTGACTGGTTGGGAGCACTGTGCTTCAGAACCTCCCTCAGAATCACCTTTGTTCTCATATCCCAGTCAGGGAGACCCCCAAATCTTTCTACGTGGGGGTACCTGGTACAACCAAGCATCCCTTAAAGACCTTTTCATGTCTTTATATGCATCATAAACAGCCCAAAACAAAGTAGCAACAGAACTTAGAATAAAATTTACTCGACATGTGATTTTTATATAAGTAACTTATAGTAGTAAAAAATATATATTTATTTTATGACAATAATCTCCAAGGTCTTTCCAATGGCTGAAATCGTGGAATCATTGGCGGGGGGGAGGGGGGGAGGATGTTTTATTCCTTTATTTTGTCATGATGTGATCACCTCCATCTCACATTTTCCTTCCTTCCCAGGGTGTGGAGACATGTGGAGAGCCTACTCTGACATGGAAGAAGCCAATTACCAAAATTCAGACAAATACTTCTTTGCCCCAGGGCTGCACAGGGGTAGCCAGGTGGTGCCTGGGCTGCTGAAGTGATCAGGTAACAGGGCTCCTGTGGATGCAGGATGGGTGAGCAGAGCTTGGAGGCCTTGGACAGGAATTTCCAGTGGATGGCACCCCTCCTCCTCTTGCAACCCCATGCCTTTCTGTGCCTAGTGTGGACTGTGGTAGAGACAGAGAAGGCTAATGGATTGGGTGATTCCCACCGTTCTCTATGGGTGCTGTCCATCCAGCATGTGGGGATCAGTCAGGCTGTGTTGCTGTGCCCCGGCAGGGTCAGTGTTTCGGCTGTCTTTCCTGGCTCCTCTCACAGTGATTCATTTCTGAGAACAGGAAGACTTGGGAGGTGGGGTGGTTTCTCATCAGCCCCTGATTCACCTCCTACCTTCTCTCCTCCATTCCAGCAATGCCGGAGAGTATTTTATGCATGGAGACAGAGGCTATGGAGTGGAGGACTTGGAGACTGACGAAAAAGACAACGAATGGTGTCAGGGTCACTTAGTTGACTTCTACATCCCCATATGCAGTTAGAGCACACATAATGAGTATGCAATAAATGCTTAAGAAACTACATGTTACCAAGTGTGTGTTTTTCTTTGCTATAAGGACTGCCTGTTGATACTAAGGTGTGATGGATGGACACCCACATGAAG
Organism: Noctilio leporinus; assembly: GCA_004026585.1. Taxonomy (NCBI): domain Eukaryota; kingdom Metazoa; phylum Chordata; class Mammalia; order Chiroptera; family Noctilionidae; genus Noctilio; species Noctilio leporinus. Next base: position 77,365 of record PVIW01005825.1, on the reverse strand, counting down.
GTGGAGCCTGAGCCTGTGCGTTTGAATGGAGGGGCCACAATCTCAGCCTCATACAGGGCAGATACCCTGCAGCAACCTTTGTCTGAGTCATGCTTGCTTCTTTCCAGGCATGTCTGGAAAGGCTATTACTAGGCCTTTCAGTGCCAGGCTGCCTAAGCCCTTTTCCTAGCAGTAAATTCTTGCATAGCACTGTGCTCATGCCTTGTTGAAATTTGTGTCTCTCCTTGTCAGCTAGTTGTTTATATGTTAGTCATCTTGCTGGTTGGCTTTTAAGCTCTTCTAGTACCAGTTCATAATAGTAGGTTGTTTATGATGACAACTAATATTCAGCAAGTCACCTATACGCAAGATATTTCTCTAAGTGTTTCCTTGTTTTATCATGGAATCCTCACATTTTATGGCTGAGGGAACTTGAGGCACAAGCAGTTTAAAAAATATATATATATATATATATATATATATATATATATATATATCCAAGTTACATTGCTCATTTGACACTAGAACCACCATTCTTTTAAAAAAATATTTTAAAATTTGTATTTAGAGAGGGGGTAGGGAGGAAGAGAGAAAGAGGGAGAGAAACATCAGTGTGAAATAGAAACATCAATGGGTTGCCTCTTGTAAGCACCCTGACCAGGGACTGAACCCACACCCAGGCATGTGCCCTGACTGGGAATCGAACCAACAGCTTTTTGCTGTGAGGAACAATGTCCAACCAACTAGCCACACTCACTGGTCAGGGCTAGAGCCACCATTTTTAAGCATTTGCTATAACTCGCGTTTGTATTGAAGTTTAGCAAAAGAACACTTTTGCTTACATTAGTTTACTTAGTCATTCCTTTAATGAGTGTCTTCTACGTACCAACCCAGTTGATCATCACAAGCCTATGGGGGTACATCTATATGGGGGGCAGAAGTCATAAAGGACTGAGAGAAAAGCAAGCAGCAATTTGGAGGAGATGACATCATTGTGTCAAGGCAGCTGTAGAAAGAAGTAGCCATTTCCTTAGAGAATGGTGTGAGCATAGTTCCTACCCAAACTTGCCAGTCACAGGGACAGAGCGGGTGGGGGTGAGAGCAGTGGGGCGGGGAGATCACCAGTTCTTAACAAGGACAGTATTGCACCCAGCCCCATTCCACTCCAGCTTTGGATATTTCTGGGGACCTCTTTGGTTGGCCTAATTATGGGGGCATTTAGTGGATAGGCCACCCCATAAATCCTAGAATTTATGGGGCAGTGCTGGAAACGAAGGACCCTCCTGCATTCTGCATGACTTTTGTTCTGTCCTATCGGGCATGCGTGCAGCCCAAGTCTGATGTACTGTGAAGCTGACAAAGCCTAGGCTTCAAGGGCTCCTCACTTACACGGGCCCATTCCAAGGCCCTGGGAGGGGCACGGAGAGTGTTGACGTGGTCGAAATCGAACTTCTTGCAAACTCTGAAAAAGTAAAATCTTTGAACCTCAAGCAGTTACTGCCTCTGGCTGTCCATTCCAACATTTCACCACCACGTTTCTCCTTGTGTGGAGTGGCCGCTGGGGCGGTCAGAGGCTTTTTAGGGATCTAGCTGAGGAGAAGTGCAGTTGAGAATAGTGCTCGTTTGTACTGATTTGCAGTCACTTCCTAGTCCAATGAAGTAATTGCTCACCAACCTGGAGTGGAAGTGGTCTCTAGTTATGCTCTTACTGCCTACTCCAGGGACTCACAGGTGCAGGAACAGAACTCATGGGATGAACTGAGCATGTCCTGCACGGTCCAGCACAGTGTAATGGGGAGATGAAATGTACGGCGCAGTGAGGGTGACCAGTACCAGTTATGAGTGTGACCACTCGCTCCTGGTCATGGAAGAGAGTAGTGGCCGAGATGGGTCACCTGGACTCCTGGGCCTGAGGGGCATATTGGGCGGGCACTCAGGCCGGAAAGGCTCTGGGCGGCAGGGGGCGCTGTGGGGAGCGCAGCGCCGGCCCTCTGGCGCTCGAAGGCCTCTCGCCTCCTCCCGCGGCTTCCGGCGGCTTCCGGCGCGGTTGCTGCTCGCTGGTAGCCCGGGAATCATGGACCGAAACCCTTCGCCTCCGCCGCCGTTGCCTGCTGGGGATGAGGACGAGGCGGAGGTGGCGGGGGGAGACTGCATAGGGAGCACAGTGTACAGCAAGCACTGGCTCTTCGGCGTCCTCAGCGGCCTCATCCAGGTGTGGAAACTCGCGCCGGTCGTGGGCAGCCCCCTCGCCCCGGTCCCACCGGGCCTCCAGCGGCGCTTCGGGCGTGGGAGCCACAGTCCCCGCCCCAACCCGCCCCGCCCCGCCCCTCCACTCCCCGGGCGCGCGCTGTGGGGCCTCTCGTCGGGCGGCCTGGCAGCTTCCGTGACCCCCAGATGTCCCGAGCCACTTTTGCTGCCCCTCAGCACGAAAGAAGGTCTAGCGACTGGAATGCTGGAGCACTTTCGGTTAAGCTGTTTTACTTTGCAAATTTTCTAAAAGCATGTGATCATGTAAATACATTGCTCGAGGGTTGCTCCCCAGTCCCAGTGTCGTTTCCGAAGTCTAAATTCCAATTTATTTCGTGGGCTCCTGTTGCGGTGGGAGGGATGGTGATTTTGGAGTCATGATGCTCTGGTACCCAAAGCGCGGTATCATCACTTACTTGCAGCGTGACTCTGGGCTAATCCCCTAATCACGCAGTCTCGCTTTTGCAATTTCTATACAAATAGGACCATTATATCTGTGTTATGTATATAGGGCTATTGTGTAGTTTAAGGCAATGACCATGGAGTGCTTTACCATGGCGTTTGGCTTATAGGAGGCTGTCAATAAGTGTGAGCTTTTCTCTCCCGTTTCCCAACTGACTTACATGCTTCCAGCCCTTCTTGATGCAGCTGCCAGAATAACCTTCCATAAACAAACAAACAAACAAACCAAAAACCAAAAGGTACTCATGGGAACTCCTTACAGATTATTTGCCTACAGGAGAAAAATGCATCGTTATCTCTTAGCTTGGAATCCAGCCCCGTCTGCCAGTGACTATAAACTGCTGACCTGTCCTCAGACGGGCTGGACACTTACCTCTGAGCTTGCCCACTTACTCCTGTTCTTCCCGTGGCAACTCCTTCCTCAGATTTAGCCTAAATATCACCTCAGAGAAGTTTTCCATAAATTCTCCCAGGCGAAGGTCAGGGTTCCATTGTTTTTGCCCTCAAAACTATCCACAATTCACTTGAATCATGTAGCCTTTTCTGTGTAATTACAGGTTTACCTGTCTTTTTCCCCACCACTCTGTAAACTGCTTGATGAGAGCAAGGGATTAAGTCTTGGTCATCTTTGTACTTCTGCCCCAATGCCTAGTACCAGTCTTTACTCCGTGAATGTTGAGTGAATAGACCTACTTCAGATACTGTTTTTTTTTTTTTTTTTTTTTTTAAGATTTTATTTGTTATTTTTAGAGAGAGGGGAAAGAAGAGAGGCAGAGAGGGAGAGAGACATCAGTGTATGGTTGCCTTTCACCTGCCTCCAGCTACAGACCTGGCTGGAGACCTGGCTTGCAACCTGGGTATGTGTTGAACCAGCAATAGATACTGTTTTTTTAAAAAACAACATTCTTACAAGAGAAAACACTTTGAAGGTAGTATCTTTGTGACTTCTAAATGGTTATGGGGTAGTATTACATGAGGAGTACTAATGACAGATTTTGTTCATCCCTTTTCTTTTGTTTCTGAAGATTGTGAGTCCGGAAAACACCAAAGGCAGCCCAGATGATGAGGAGCAGCAGATGGAGCTCGATGAAGAAATGGAGAATGAAATTTGCAGAGTGTGGGATATGTCAATGGATGAGGTATGGGTTAGGAAATGGGACTGAGAAGACTTCTGGGTAAGGAGGTGATGGATGGCTTTTTCCTGTAGGTACTCCTGAGTGTAGTAAGTACTCCAGGGCATAAAGTCCCAGCAGCTATAAACGCTATACTTTTGTCCTTTAGTTTTGTGCTAAATATATAGTTTTTATGAATGCCAACACTCTTGTAACCCAGGAAAGTTCTGATACTTAATTTACCTAAAGAGAACATTGGCCTCATATTTGAGAATAGGGTAGCAGTTAGTAAACCATTGCTATACCACAGTTAAATTAGAAGACAGGGACAGGAGGAATTACATGTATATAATTGCAATGATACTTAAACATTTGTATTATACTCTAGAACTCAAAAGCATTTTCATGTTTATTATTCCATTTGTTCTTCATAATAATCTTGTGATATAGATATCACAAGTATCCTTATTTTACAGGCAGGAGAAGTGAAAGAGAGAAACTCACATAAGCTCTCATTTTATTAACTGGACTTTGCAATAGAGTCTTCCCTAAAATCCTTTTCCACTTCCCTTATGTCTTCCATGTTGCCACCCAAGTTATCTTTTTCTTAAAACACATTTAATTGTATTCTTCTGTTAAACATTGTTAACAACTATTTGTTGTTTTCAGGATTTTTCTTAACAGCCTTATTGAGGTATACTTGACACAAAATATACTCAAAATATACTTGAGGCATAATTGATTTACAAAAATGGCACATATTTAAACTGTACAATTAAAAAAACTTGACATGTATGCACGCATGAAACGATCACCATACTCAAGATAGAGAACATATCTGTCACCCCCAAAAGTTTCTTTATACCCCTTTTAATCCCTCTTACCCCTTCCAGGCAACCACTGAGCAGCTTTCTGCTACTTTGTGTTTTTGAGAATTTTATGTAAGTTGTGTCATATTCTTATTTTGAAAGGGTTTGGCTCTTTCACTCAGCATCATTATTTCAGGGTTCATCCATGTTGTTAATGTATTTTAGGAGTTAAAAAAGTTATTGCTTAGTGGTATGCCATTGTATGTATATATCATGATTTATTCATCTGTTCCCTTGTGGATGGATATTGAGTTATTTATAGTTTATTACAGATAAAGCTTCTGTGACCTTTTGTGTATAAATATGTATGGACATGTTTTCTTTTTTGGGGGGTGACTGTATGGTTGGAGTATACGATAGCTATGTGTTTAACTTTTAAAGGAATGGTCGAATTTTTTTCCAAAGGTATTTTTACATTTTATGTTACCACAGCAGTTTTTTTTCATCCTCACCAACATAGTGTGGTCAGTCTTAAATTTTAGTCATTCTAATAAGTTGGTGATTTTCATTATAATTATGACTTGTATTTCCATAATTACTAATAATGTTGAATGTATTTTCATTTGCTTCAGACATCTTTTTTGATGCAGTGCTTATTTGAATCTTTTGCCCCTTTTTGAATTTCATTTTCTTATTTTTTTCCTTAAAATTTTATAATTTTAGGTTTTCTTACGGATTTGTGATTTATTTTTAATTCTTTTTTGAGTATGATGCAAGGTTTGGGTAGAAGTGCACTTTTTCTTCACGTGGATATCCACTTATTCTAGCTCATTTGTTAAAAAGATTGACCTTTCTCCACTGAATTGCTTTTGCACCTTTGTTAGAAATTACTTGTCCTTAGGCATACATATGAATCTGCCCTTGGGATCTTTTCAGTTCCATTGATTTATTTATTTTTACACCAATCCCAAACTGTTTTGATGACTGTACCTTTATAATCATGAAATCAGGTAGTGTTAATTCTTCAACTCTGTTCTTTGTCCAAGTTGTTTTGGTTGGTTGTCATGGATCCTTTGTTATTTCCATATTAATTTTAGAACCAACTTGTCAGTTTCTACAAAAAGCCTATTCAGATTTTGACTTGAGATTGAATTGAACCTATAGGTCAGATAGGGGAAGAATTGATAAATTCTTGACTCATGAATTGACTCATGAATAAGTTATATCTTTCCATTTATTTACGTCTACTCTAATTTCAGCAAACTGATTTAGTTTTGGGCCCACACTTCTAACAAGATTCAGTCACATGTCCTCTCCACTTTCCTTTATCTCTGTGGTGTGTCCCTTTAGGTTCTGTGGTCGGGGCACACTGTGACATGTGAAGGTGTTGCAATTACGCTGTGACCAGAATTTGTTTCTATTAAGGATTTTGAAAGCACAGGTTGTGATTTTGGGCATGGCCCAATAGGAGTTTTCACCTGTTTCCTTTATCATGTTTTAAGTTCTTTGAAAACAGGAATTAAGAGTTTTACTTTTTCTGGCTTGTAGCATGATACCTGGCAGTCAGAAAAAGTGTTTGAATGACCTAATGAGAATTCCTGGTGGGTAAAAAGATCATTAATGTAAATATATTCAAGGCAGACAAAAGAGGACAGTGCTCTAGAACATCACAATTACAATCACACCTTGGTTCTTCAGTGTCTTGCATCTCATAATTAGGTTCTCAACAAAGTTGTTCATGGAAAACAATGTCTTGGTTGTCAAACAACTTAGGTGCTTGACCCAACAATCCCTATCATGGTGATACTGGTTTAGATTTGTTTATGTAATTGTTCCATTGCCTCTGGACCAGATACCACAAAGACTTTCTAACATTACTTTTATCTATTGATACAGCTCCTTACTTTTTCTCCTTGTGCCTAAAAGGCCTATATGGAATTAAATTTTATTTTACAGTTGCCTAAGCTAAGGGTTTAATGAGGGATATTCAACATGCAAGTTAATAATCATTTTTATTTTCAGGATGTGGCTTTATTTCTCCAAGAATTTAATGCTCCTGACATATTTATGGGAGTATTGGCCAAATCCAAATGTCCTCGATTAAGAGTAAGTATGTACGTATTTTTAGCCTCCTCTTTGGAGCAGTAACAGCAGATTATGCTGGATAGTCTCATTTTTCTCACTTTAATTTTCTTACTGGCTGCAAATTGGTTTGCACATGTTTATTGAACATTACCAGGTACTAGGTAATGTGCATATTAAAGTTATAGAATCCTAGAATTTTAGATTTGGGCTGGACCAAGGAGATGAATACTTTCACATTAGCATAACTGAAGTTATGCTGCCAATATTATAGCAAAACAGGGAAGAGGGCCTAGACCTGCTATTTATGTTTATTGCTCTTTTTTATTCATTAAATTCTTTATCGCTTAAAAACCTTCATTATAAACTCAGCCTATTTCTCAAGACTTTGCATAATCTGAGTCTAGTTCCCCCTTCTAGCATAAAAATCCACCCTCCAGATGTCCTTCTAATTTAGCAAGGCCTGTCTACTACTCATCTCAGGAGCTGACTGTGATCATCACCATATCCATGCCTCCCTTTGTATGCCTTCCATCCCCTCTCAGTATTCACATCTGTTATCCAGAGTGTACATTCCTTCCAAGCCTTCTCAAATAAGTAAGTTCTCAGTGGCCATTGCTGATAACAAATACATCCCAAATAATTATCTGTACTTCCCATTAGGTGCTATGTTTTATCCATATTGTAGGTGATTAATAAATATCTATAAAGTAATTGTAAGGAAGAATAACTACTATTAACTGTTTGGATTTACTGCTCTGTGAGGTGGACATTTATCTCTACTTTATATATAAAAGAACTATATCTCAGCTTAAGAGATTTATCTTAAGTTCTTATAACTAGGAATAAATAGAGCTGGGGTTTGAGCTTGACCTGTCTTTCAGGACAACCACTACTGTATTGCTTCTCTTTCTTTGAAATTATGAAGTGGAGAATTCTATAGCATAATTTTACAAATTGGATGTTGAATTAAAATTTTTTTTCCAGTTTTCTATCCATTTAATTAGAGATAAACAATTCATGTGCAGACTTCAGAAGCAAATGCTTCCCAAATCCTTTTAGACGAAATAAATGAAAATTACATGTAAATTCAGTCTCAATTTAAAAAATAACCATCATAATTTTCATAAGGATAAGACTAATTCATTAAAAAGAATATAATCACATTTTGGTCAAAACCATAAATGTGGCAAGACAATCAAATGATTCCTCTGAATGTCATGATTTTACGATCGTTAACATCCCAAAGAGGGCAGGTGAAAAAAAAGCTATAAGGATTGATGGAGTTACATTTCCTTTCTAATATTCAGTATACTTGTCTAGACAATGAGTGATTGAGGGTAATACTGGATTATGGGGAACATTAAGTACTAGAACAGAGAAATAAATGTGAGGAGTAAAAGAGCAGCATGCAGGCTGGGGCCCCGCACAGAGAAAGGTACACTTTGCACAGACCTAGAAAGAAGAATGGCACCTCGATTCACACTAGCCCAGGACCTCAGGTTCTTCATACCAGCATGATCTACAAGTGTTCTTGCAGAACAACCTTCTCTTCCATTTTCTTTCATCTTTTTATCTTGCACTATTAACCACTTCAGAACAAGACGTCCTGCAGGATGTTCTGCAATGTAAAGCTCGCCATCTTTGCCACCAGGATGTGGTTCTGCTGCTGCCAAGTTGGTGATGGCATTCACGGCAGGCTGAATGTCTCCGATGGCAGCTCCCAGAATATCAGTCACCAACACACATGCAGACTTACCTAGCACCACTTCTTGGGCGTGACCTTGCAGGTAGCTTAACAAAGCTGGAGAGATGGATTCTAGGAACTCTGCATCGGATCTCTGGATCTTTCTTACTGTGTGCATTTCCATCTCCTTTCTGCAAAACCTCAATGATTTCTCGTACTGTATGTGCAGGATCTCTGGGGCTCAGTAGGTACAACAGGACCTTCCTTCCATATTTGTCATTTACTATGTTAGGGAACTAATAAATTCTGATATGATTATCTGCTTCACAAGCTTAGTATCAGTACAATCAAATGCTGCCAATAAAACCAAGTGGAAGTATTGGCCATTAGCCACTTTTTCAACATAAGTCTTCATTGTTTTCACAGTCACTTTCCTGTCCTTGGGTGTGCCATGCCACAAGCAGTGCATGGCCACTCTGGTGTGATCATGTGTGCGAGCCTGATGGACCACTGCTTCACGGATGGCTTTGATCATTTCTGATCCTAGCTTTGGGGGTGCATGGGTAAAAAAGTCCAAGAATACTTTATGCACCAATGAGTGCTTAGTCACAGCTTCCTTTTGGGCCACTAGAGTTAGAATCTGTTCCATTTCATCCATGATAAGCTTTCATTTTTCTGGCTGTACCTCTAATACTTTGTCTAGAGTTGGGTGATCTGCAGACTTGTAAAGCTGAAATGTGTTCCCATAGAGCTCTTCTGTCAACATGTTCCTCTGCTCCAAAATGGCTTTGTCACTCCACAACAGCCGAGGCTTCTGCATGCTGAAATGTCTTCCTCACGTGGCCTTTAAAACTTCTTATTATCTCTGCAACCTGTGGTTTACTCCCATACATGAGAAATTTTTAAACAACATTTCTGGAGTATTTAGCTTTACTTAATTCAACCAAATCATCTCTCAGTTCTTTAAAAGCCTGTTTTCTCTGTTCTTCATTGCCATACTGAATGTAACACTGGATCATACCAGTTGAATCATGTGCAAATGCAGTAGTTTTAATTTTTCCTTGAATCAGCTTCTGCAAATCACTTACCAACTTTATTCCTTTTTCCTTATCACAGTCTTTGCTTCTTATGATCCCCCAAATCTGCTTTGCCCGAACAACAATGTCATAATGGTTCTGTCACGGAGTTGCCTGCTCTGCTTCAGTTCTTTCTTCTTTTTGAAATCATCCTATTTGGGTTTCTCAGATATTGATTCATCACTTTAACTATCTGGCTGGAATTTTCTTGTTGAATTTGTTTGCTTGCTGGAATTTGTTCTTTGGTATTTTTTCTCCTTGCTGTTTATTCTTGAACTGTTTCACACCTTTTTTCCCTGGTTTTGTAGCACTTTTCTGAAAGTCCTTAGATGTGATCTCAGGCCCACCTTCCTTAACAACTTTTCTTGGGAATGTCTTTGAAGAATCAGAATCATTATTTTTATAGAATTTGTTTTTTTCTTGGGATGTCTTTGTGCCTTTTCCTATGAAATTTTTTTTTGTGTTTGACTTCCATCATAGCAACTTACACACGTATGGTTCAGGCAGAAATAGGAATTAAAATTTTGTTTAGTACAATGCTCCATCTAAATTGGAGCCTGGTGAAACGATGGACCACTTTTTCTTTGGGTAATTGTATTATAAAGATTAGGCAGTATTACAGTTTTCTACTGTACGTTTCTTTTCTTTCTTTCTTTTTGTTCAGGTACATTTCTAACTTAAACACACTGATATTTGATTGGCACTAAGTTATGTCAGGAATAGCACCTTTCAGGAATCAGTCATATCATCATATACATGTATAAACCACAGCCTGTCCATAGCATTGATTCTCAGCCTTGGACACATGTTAGAATCACTGTGGACATTCAGCATATCCCAGAATCACTGATTCTTGGGGACACCCCAGTAAGTTTGGGGTGGGATCGAGGATTTCAAGCAAGTTCCCAAATGATGCTATAGTTCTCTAGATTTTGAGAAGCTTTGCCCTAGGGGACTTTTAAAGAATCCTGAAGTGAAGTCATACCCAGATCAATTAAAACAGCTTTTAAAATCCCCCAGGTAGCCCTGGCTGGTGGCACAATGGATAAGAGTGTCAGCCTGCAAACCCAAAGATCACTGGTTTGATTCTCCAGCCAGGGCACATAACGAGGATGCAAGCTAGGTCTCTAACCTGGTCTGTAGCTAGAGGCAGGTGAAAGGCAACCATACATTGATGTCTCTCTCCCTTTCTGCCTCTTTCTCTTCCCCTCTCTCTAAAAATAATAAAATAAATCTTAAGAAAATCCCCTAGGTGATTCATTCCAGTAAGCAGAGAAGACTGGGAAGCTTGGTCTTTGGTTAGAAATTCAATTACTCCCTCTTTAGTTTGTAAGGGAAATGTATATGTTTCCTTTCCACCAACTCTTCATCTTTTACCAACACTTGATCACCCACATTTTATTGACTCTTCTATAGCTTTGGTGCCACCTATTCTCTTGGCCTCTGACCTTCTCAGTCACATCCCTGTCACTTTTATTTGCTTTTTTTTCTTCCTTCCTACATGTTGAGTGTGGACTTCTTCTAATGTAAGGACACTGATCCCTTGCTTTTTAAAATATTAATTCCTTTAGTGAGCTCATCTATTCTTTATATCATTAAGTTGTAAATCTGTGCCTGTGGTGTCAAAACTCTGCCCTCCTTTCTGACTTTTGGTGCCATATCTCCAACTTTTTTCCCCGGATTCATTGTATACTAGCATACTGCATTTTACTGTCAAAAATTCCATGTACTCCATGGCTGGTGTGGCTCAGTGAATTGAGCACTGGCCTGCAAACCCAAGTGTCTCTGGCTCGATTCCCAGTTAGGGCACATACCTATGTTGCAAGCCAGGTCTCCAGCCCAGTCCCCAGCTGGCGGCAGGTGAAAGGCAAGCATACATTGATGATTCTCTCCTTTTCCTCCTCCCCTCTTCCCCCCTCTCTAAAAATAATGAATAAAATCTTAAAAAAAACAAATTCCGTGTGTCCTAACTCAGTGGTTATATGTAATCGTTAAAATCACATGGTATGATTGGTAAATAGTAGCTTCCCAAGCCCTGCCTTGGAGATTCTGATTGAATAGTTCTGAGATGGGACTTGGAAGTCTGTATTTTTAACAGGTTCTATGAGTAATTCTTAGGTTCCAGCAAAGTTAAAAACCCTACCCTAGCTGAACTCAATGTGTCTTCCTATGCTTTCTTTTCCAGTTTTCTTGTCAGTGGGACCAATATTCTCCACTGGAGAAATGAAGCAACTTGAAACCTAGGAGTCATGTTCAATTGTTTTTCTCCTTTGCCTTCCATCAGATATTTTGCTCTCATCTTGAGTCTTTCTCATCTTTATTTCTTTCCATGTGTGCCATTATCACCTTCATCTTCATGCACCTTGATTATTGAGATGTATAGAATGGTATAGCAGTCAAATGCTCCTTTTTAGTTGGAGACCTTGGGCAAGTTACTTAAATCTGTGCTGTGGTTGCCTCATCCAAAAAAATGAGGATAGTAATAGTAATAGTACCTATCTCATAAGTTAGTATATGAAATGATATATAGAAAGTGCTTAGAATAATGCCTGGACATAGTAGGTGCTAAATAAACATTACCTGTTATTACTGAGGTTATTAACTTCTTTTGAAGTTTTTTAACTGTCACGAAATAAGCATTTTTGCTACCAGAGTAATTGTCCTAAAATATCATTGCAGTATATTGTCCTTCTTCTTGAGGACCTTCATGGCTCCATATAATGTCTTAATTTAAATGCATGCCCTTTTGTGGTATTCAGGGCCCTTAATACTGATCTTTCAACCTGCTGTATTTATCTCATGCTGGTGTCTCACTTTGTGCAACAGCCAGGCTGCTTTCTTTACTGTCCTTTGGATGAGCCATGTACATTATTCCCTTTTTGCCTTTCCTGATACTATGTCCTTTGTTTGAATGTTTTTCTTATTTGCATATCTAATCCCTACCAATCATTTAAGACTCAGTTTATACGTAAGATTTGTTCTACCTGCCTTTGATCTTTCTTTTTCTCATATCTTTAATCCCTTTATGGATACTTGGAGCTTGTCTAAGATTAGGGTGCAGGCAATATACTTGTATATGCTGCCTCCTGTTCTATCTCCTAAGGCCCAGTGAATGTTTTTCTTTAAGTATTTATTCTTATACGTGTCTTTCACTTCAGAGCAATTGTGACCTGTGAAATTTGGTTTGACAGGAAATCTGTGTGGGAATTTTAGGTAATATGGCCTGTTTCCAGGAGATATGTGTGTCCATCAGCAGTGATAAAAATCTTGGGTAAGTTTTACTATGTAATAATTATGTTCTTAAAAAATAGGTTTATATTTCATATCTCTAAGGAACTCCTGATATTGATACATAAGAGAGATAGGAAAATATTATAAAGTATGGTACTTCTGTTCTCCTAATGAACATGCTCCATTGTTGATGGTAGCTAGGAGCTTCCACAATGTTATGGACATGAGTCAAGATTTTTATTCATAACAAAAGGCCATGTGTCATCAGTAGGTGGCAAACCAGATAGGATAAGAACCAGTGGCAAAGCTTAGAGATGAGGCACCTGACCAGAGTCCAAAATAGTTTAGGCTCAAGGAATTCAAGGACTCAGAAAGCTAGAGTCTGAACAAACTAGAGACTAGAGTTGTTTACCAGTTACCCTGAGAGCTCTGGCTTAGATAAGGGGTGGGACTTGCTAACAGACTAGAAGATACAGGATTGCCTGTGATTCAAAGACTTTCATGCTTCTGCTTGCGCGCTAGTTGTCTTCTCCATGCAGGAAGGTTTAGGGCAGAGGGTTTTTTAATGGTGGAGACCTCTGGTGGTTACTTTAATGAGAAGTTTGAGAACACCTTCGAATGATATGCTAAATTTTGTGAGTGAATTCATATTCTAGGCAGAGAGTTCATGGCTATTAATCAGAGTCTCAAAGAAATTTGTGCTCACAGTGGTTTAAGAAAACTACCTTGGTTAATCATTGTCAGGGCGGTAGGGTTTATCACAGGATTCAAGTGATTCAAGTACAAATGGTTACCTCTTCTAGGTATGGAAGGGACTTTCAAGTCCTAGGTACTTACTCCTCAGTAATATATAATCATTCTTGGAGTACATGACTCAGGCCTGTGTTTGGTCTGTAATGATTCTGTAAAAAATCTGAGAATGTTAACAAATTTATGAATTTAGTAAATACTTATCTTAAAATTATTATGGAACAATTTACATTGATGATGGGATATGAATTTGTTCAGTCACTTTGGAGCAGTTGGGCATTATTTAATCAAGTTGTAAGGTAGCCATATATTGTGACCCCACAATGCCACTAGCAGGTATATGGTAAGAGAAACCATACACACGTATGTCAGGGTACTGATACAAAAAAGTATTATAGGGGCATTGTTTAAAAAGAGCCTCATATTGGAAGCAACCCAAGTTTTCATTAATGGTAGACTGGAGCTCTGGCTGTTGTGGCTTAGTTGGTTGGGAGTTGTCCTGAAAAGTGAAGTTTGCTGGTTTGATTCCTGGTCAGGACACGTGCCAAGGTTGCAGATTTGGTCCTTGGTTGGGGCATGTGAGAGAGGCACCTGATCGATGTTTCTCTCATGTTGATATTTCTCTCCCTTTCTCCCTTCTTCTCGCTAAAAAATAACCTTTTTTTTTTTTTTTTTAAGATTTTATTCATTATTTCAAAGAGAAGGGCAGGGATGAAGGAAGAAAGGGAGAGAAGCATCAATGTATCATTACCTTTCACCTGCCTCTAGCTACAGACCTGGCTGGGGATCTGGCTGGAGACCTGGCTGGAGACCTGGCTTGCAGCCTGGTTATGTGTGCCCTGACTGGGGAATTGCACCAGTGACCTTTGGGTTCGCAGGTCAGCACCATTCCCCTGAGCCACAACATCCAGGAACAAAAAACGTTTAAAAATAAAAATACACTGGATTAGCCCTAGCTGGTGGCTTAGTGGCTAGGTGCTGTCCCGCGAACCCAAAGATCATTGGTGTGATTCCCCAATCAGGGTGCATAATGAGGTTGCAAGCCAGGTCTCCAGCCAGGTCTGTAGCTGGAAGCCTGTGAAAGGAACATTGATATTTCTCTCCCTCTCTGCTTCCCTCCCTTCCTCTCTCTCTAAAAATAATAAATAAAATCTTTAAAAAAGAATAGACTGGAAAAATAAATTGTGTAATATTTGTACAAGAGGATGTTTTTTTTAGCAGTGAGTCATAGAGCAGCTACAGGAACAACATAGATCTTAAACACATGGCAAAAGAACTGAAACTCAAAAAATATGTGTAGTATGTCTTCCATATAAAGTTCAAAACCAAAATATATTAAATAAAACCATAGAGTAAAGAAATGATTGCTGGAGGGACTTCCAGCTAAGATGGAGGCATAGGTAGGCACGCAGCATCTCTCTCCATAACTAAGAAAGGAATACCACTACCTCAAAGCTAGAGACAATCAGAAATTCCAGAAAATTGAGCTGTACGGAAGTTAAAAAAACAAAGATATAAAGACAAAATACTATCCAGACAGGTAGGAGGGGTGGAGTCGAGACAGAGAGAATGTGGTTTGGCAATGCCGGATGGTGGCTGGCTGGCAGAAAGCACAGTCACACATTAAAAAAGAGTAGGGACACCTGAAGAGCACTCCTAGCATCAGACCAGACTTTTCAGTTCACAGTTCCAGCCCTGGGAGGCAGGGAAGGGTGCAGGGGATAAAGCCCATTGCTTCTGACTGAAAACCAGTGGGGGTTGGGGCAGAGAAAGAAACTGTTAGTCTCTCAACAGAGTCCGTTTATTTAGAGGCCCTCACAGTCCTAGAATGTCCACAGACCCTAGGATGTCTCTGGGAACCATGGCCAGGGCAACAGCTAGAGAGATGCCAGTCCCATACAGGAAGTGGGATAAGTGCCTGGAAAAGGGGCGAATGCTGAGCAAACAGCATTGTTCTGTCTCAGGCCCCCTGCCCACATGCAGTGCCACAATGTGGTGAAACGGGTTACCTGTACTGTTGAATACCCAAGGCTCCACCCCTTACAATATAACAGGTTCGACAAGCCTCCCTAAGACACACAGGCAAACACAGGAACCTGTCAAGTTGAGGAGACAAAGAAGTATGACCCAAAGGAGGTAGCAGATCAATGTTCCAGTGGATGAACTAAGTGATGAGGAAATAGCCAACCTAACAGATGGGGAGATAACGAGCTTAACAGATGCACAGTTTAAAACACTAGTGATAAAGATGCTCACAGACTTGACAGATACGCATAAGTACTGCAAACACAGAAGGGAAGAAGTAAAGACTAGGCTAAGTGAAATGAAGTAAAATACATACTAAACCAGTGGTGATGGGAAGGAAAATGGGGTGCAAAATCAACAATTTGGAACATAATAGTCAACCAGTACAGAAAGAGGAAGCAAGAATTGAAAAAAATTGAGGAGAGGCTTAGGAACCTCTGAGATGACTTAAATGTGCCAGCATCCGAATTAAAGGAGTGCCAGAATGAGAAGGGGAAGAGCAAGAAATTGAAAACTGAAAAATAATGAAGGAAAATTTCCCGACTTTGGCAAAGGAAATAGACATACAAGTCCAGGAAGCACAGAGAGTCCCAAACAAGCTAGACCCAAAGAGGTCCACACCAGGACACATAATTCAAATGCCAAAGGTTAAAGATAAAGAATCTTAAAAGCAAGAGAAGAGAGTTACCTGTAAAGGAGTTCGTATAAGACTATCAGCTGATTCCTCAAAAAAAACTTTGCAGGCAAGAAGGATTTGGCAAGAAGTATTCAAAGTGAAAAGCAAGGACCTACCACCAAGATTACTGTATCCAGCAAAGCTATCTCTTAATGTAAGAGCAGATAAATGTGCTTCCCGGACAAGGTAAAACTAAAGGAGTTTGTCATCACCAAGCCTTTGTTATATGAAATGTTAAAGGGACTTAAAGAAGATCAAAACTATGAATGACATAGTTTGTCAAAATGACAAACAGAACTATCAACAACAATCTAAAAAAATTTAAAAAGCAAACTAGAACAGGATCAGAGTCGTAGGTATGGAGATCATTGGGAGGCTTATTAGTTGGGAGGTGGAAGGGGGAGAAATGGGGAAATGGTACAGGGATTAGGAAATATAATTGGTGGATACAAAATAGGCAGGAGGAAGTTAATATAGGAAGGGGAGTAAAAAGGAGATCGATGTGATACAACAACAATAAAATTAAATTAAAAAAGAATATTATAGGAAAGGGTAAAATAATAGAACTTATATGCATGAGGCATGGACATGAATTAAGGGAGGTGGGATTGCAGGAGGGAGGAGGGTCCTTGGTGGAGGGGAGCAAAGGGAAAATAAATTGGGACAACTGTCATAGCATAGGCAATAAAATGTACTTTAAAAATGATTGCTGGGAAGCCACTATAGCTGTCATTTTTAGGTGGGAAATAATTGTGATTTGGAAGGGGCACATGGACTACTGAGATGCAGCACTGCCCTATTTCTTAGAAATATAAATGTTTGCTTTAGTTATTAAGTTTAGATTTGTATCACGGGTTTTACATATATATGTTATATTTCACAAAATGTTCAAAAAATTAAACGAAAACTCTACTTTGATATTTAAAGTGAGAGAATTGATGCATATTAATTTAACTTTTTTTTTTAGCCAGCTATTACTGCATTGTTTGTATGATTCAGACCCTCCTACACTGCTGGAAACAAGCAGGTGTGTTTTCCTCTTTTTATGGATTTTGTATACTTGCTTAGTAAGGGAGTCTAGGAAAATAGAGTTAATTCTTTTTGTTTTTAATTATAAAATACACATAATATTAAATTTACCATCTTAAACATTTTTTAGTATATATTTCAATAGTGTGAAGTGTAGTGACATTGTTGTGCAACCAATGATCTTGCAAAAATTGATGTTTTATGTTCATTAAACAAGTTCCTATCATTTCCTATTTTTATTTATTTATTTAAAATGTTATTGTTGGTGTATTACATCCATCCTCTTTTTGCTCCCCCCTGTCCCTCTTCCCACCCACCCATTACCCCCAAAGTCAATCCCACCTGTTGTCCACGTCCATGGTTCCTTTATACTAGGTTCTTGTAGAGTTAATTCTTCATTCTTGATTTCCTTTACTGGTTTTGAAAAAGAAGGTATCAAGCTCACATTTATCATGTAGGTTGTTGCTTACATGCCTGTCCCAGACAGAAGTGGCCAATGTCTGGGTTGAAAGAATCCGGGAACATCCAGCTATTTATGATAGCATTTGCTTCATCATGTCAAGTTCAACAAATGGTAAGTCACCATGTAATTTAGAAAAAAATTTTGATCATGTTTAATTGTTAGGAAACCAGGACACTATTTCTAGAGGTCCCCTAAAGGCTAAGTGTAAGGTGAGAAAGAATTTCAACTCAAGATATAAAACTTCTTGTATTGTGTCAGATGGTTACTAGATTTATCGGGGTGATCAGTTCTTAAGGTAATATAAATGTCTAATCACTATGTTGTACCCCTGAAATTAATATAAAGTTGTATGTCAACTATACTTGGAAAAATATTATTTAAAAAAAAGATACAAAATTTCTTCTTAAACTCCCAAGCAAAGGCGGGAAACTTACTGCTCTTAGAGTAAGTAATACTTCGGCAAGATTGGCTTTTGTGGAATAGCTTTAGGAATTTTGATTAACAGTACTGCTTTTCAAATTTTGTTTCTCATTTCAATATCTGTTTTATTCTCTGCAGTTGACTTGCTAGTAAAAGTGGGAGAGGTTGTGGACAAACTCTTTGATTTGGATGAGAAGCTAATGCTGGAATGGATTAGAAATGGGGCTCTTAAGCCTCCGGACCAACCCCAGGAAGGTTCTGAAGAGCAGCGAGTATTTAGAATTGTGCCCTGTGTACTTGAAGCTGCCAAACAAGTACGGTAGGTAAGCTTTTGTTTTACAAAATGTTTTGGAAAAACCCAATTGCTAGATGTATTCTTAGGCATAAATCATCTTAGTTTCCTTTCCACAGGATGAATAGCACACAGTTGATCTTTGTCAGGTGTGATTCACTACTATTATTTGTTACGATAGTATATTTGCTCTGTACAAGAATCATTACTGTTTATAAAGTACCTACTCTAATACTGAGCACACAGTGACCATTCACTTTCATGCTTACAACTCCTCAGTTGCTTTTCTTAGGACATGGTTTATATATTTTTTAAAACGTGGCTTATAAGATCCTGCACAGTGCTTCTCCATCTTTACTCTTTGTCCTCTCTATTTCAACCAAATGAAATTTCCTTCATTTCTTCAACTGAACCAAGTTCTCTTAACTTCAAGCCTTGGCAGTTAAGGGAAATTAAATTAAGAAGAGACACTATGTCTTCTCTACCTCAAACTTTTCTCTGCCCTTTCCTATTGCTGGGTAAACAATTTCTCTTCAGATACTTTCCTGACACTCCAAACTAAAGTCGGTTTGCTACATTGTTCTCTAATACCTTGGACTTCCTCTAGCTAGCATTACGTTCATATTACTTTGTTATTGACACCTTAATTATCTTCTTTACTTTTAGACTGTAAATGTCATGAAGGTAGGAACAATGTCTTAATACATTTTTTTTCCAGTCCTTAACATAGTACTTGAAAACAGTAGGTACTTAAATATTTGCTGAACCATCTTTTAATTGTTCACCATCTTTTCACATAAGAGCTTAGTTGAAGAACTAAGATTGTGAGTTTCTAGGAATCCAAACTGTTCATTATAAAAATTATACTTAACATGGTTGTAGTATTCTGAGCTAGGATAATCCTGTGACCCTTTCAGAACTTCATTATTGTCAGTGCTTAGTGCAGTGGACCTTAACATTCATTCTGTGAAGGTCTCAGTCATTTTTTGTGCTGATTTTTCAAGTAAACCAGAATGATACAAGTTGTCACCTAGCAGGGTTTTGCATTGTTGCTTTCATGGGACAAGGTGAAAAACAATGTTTATTTTTGTCTTGTTTGTGTTTATTATATTACAGATTACTTTTTTTTTTTTGACTGATTTCCTCATTAGAATGTAAGTTCTGGTGAACATGGAAGTCTTTGTCCTGTTCCCTATTTTATCCTCAACACCTTGGGCAGTGACTGGCACAGAGTGATGGGTATTTGTTGAATGAATGAATGACTACCATTCTTTGACAGTAAAGTACTTGATTCAATGCTTTTGCTTTTTGTATTTAGTTCTGAAAATCTGGAAGGGCTCGATGTTTACATGCATATCTTACAGCTACTTACCACAGTGGATGATGGAATTCAAGCAATTGGTAAGATGTTATATGGGGGAAGTGCTATATTTACTCATGGAATTGTTTTGTGTTTTTAAAGTATTACTTTCTTTGTCATTTTTATTAAGTACAGTGTCCTGACACTGGAAAAGACACTTGGAATTTACTTTTTGACTTGGTCTGCCATGAATTCTGCCAGTCTGATGACCCACCCATCATACTTCAAGAACAGAAAACAGTGCTAGCCTCGGTTTTTTCAGTATTGTCAGCCATCTATGCTTTACAGGTTGAACAGGAATATCTAAAGATAGAAAAAGGCAAGTATTATTTAGTTCACTAGATTAAATTCTAGTCTATCAGATGTTAAAGCCCAGGTTTGTGGTGTTCATTTGGTTTCTTTCTCCCATTTTTTGTTTTAGGGCTTTGATTACGTAAGTATTACATTCTCAATAAAAAGTAAAATTTGGGCCCTGGCTGGTAGCACAGTGGGTAAGGTGCCAGCCTGCGAACCCAAAGGTTGCAGGTTCGATTCCCCAGCCAGGGCACATAACCAGGTTGCAAACCAGGTCTCCAGTCAGGTCTGTGACTGGAGGCAGATGAAACGCAACCATACATTGATGTCTTTCTCCCTCTCTGCCTCTTTCCCTTCCCCTCTTTCTAAAAATAATGAAATAAAATCTTTAAAAAAAAAAAAAAAAGTAAAATTTATAAAAGGAAAAATAATGCTTGTAATCTTGCCATCTAGAGGTAATTACTATGTACTCACATGCATACATAGTTTTAAGTCCTGCTTTTTAGGCAACATTTTTTCATTTAGAAATATAAAATTAAACCCCTGGAAATGGGCAAGGACACACCTGATTGGTGGTGTGGCTCTTATATCAGTCAGGGGCAAAGCAGTTGTACAGCCCTTAGTTCATCCTAGCTTGTTGCCTGTATTCATGGCCAGAGCTATGTCATGCTTGGGGCACATAAAAAAAGAAAAAGAAATATAAAATTAATATTTTTCTATGTAAACAAATGGTCTTTCAGAGAATGATTTTTGAGACTACAATTAAATCATGATCCACAGCTTCAGTGTTTTCTAGATGGCAAGCTGTTATCTTAACATCATTTAGTGGAAAAATCAGTTTACCCACATTGATTTGAAATTTTATCATTGTGTTTTAAATTAAAGTGTATTTATCACTGTGTTTTAAATTACTATGTATTTTATTCTGTCCCATTGCTCTATTCCTGTATCAGTATCTGTAGTGTTTTAGGATTAAAACTTCATGTTTTGATACCTAGTAGGACTGGTCCCTCTTCATTCTACTTCAGAATTATTTTACTCTTATTTTTGTTTGACATGTAATTAAATTGAGAGCTTCCAAAAATAAAACCCAAAAATATTCCTGACATTTTTATTGGGATCATGTTAAATTTATGGAGTATCCAAGAACATTTGCTTTTTCATTAGTTCAAGTCTTATTTTATGTTCCTCAGTAATGTTTTATGTTTTTGTTTATGCAGATCTTGCCTAGCTCTTACTAGGTTTACTCCTAGGTATTTTTTTCCCCAGCCCCACCCACCCTGCTACTCCTAAATATTTTATCTTTTGGATTGCTGTTGGTTTTCTTCCATTGATTATTGTTGTTGGAATATATAAAGACTATTAATTTCATATCTGGTAACCTTACTGAATTCTTGTACTGTTTTTAATAGTTGTTCTAGTGGTAGTCTTGGGCTTTATCTGATACTGCTCTGGGTTTAAGTTAGATAGGTTTTACCACTTTTCTGTCTCTTAATTTCTTTCACTTATCTACTGGGTTTCCTTGTACCCCTGGTATTAAGTAATAATGGTGGTGGAAAACATGCTTTCCTTGTTCCTAACTTTATTGGGAATGATTCTAGAGTTTCACTTTTAATCATGGTACTGTTACTGTTTGGACTTAAACTATTTATATTTTATCACCTAAGGAGATATTAATCTATTACTATTTTATTAAGAGTTTTTAATTAAAAATGTTGAATATTTTCAAGTTTCTGTGTTTTTGGATATTAACTCATTGAGAAGGTGACATTGAGTACAAATCGAAGGGAAATAATGAAGTAAGTCATGTGAATACTTGGGGAGAAAAGCATTCTGCACAGAAGGAATAGCAGGTGCAAAAGCCCTGAACTAGAATTATGCCTTCTATATTTGAGGAAGAAGTGAGTGAGGCCCTGTGTGGCTGGGGTGCATTTAACATGGGAAAGAGAGATAGTACATGGAGTCAAAATGGGCTACAATGTGGAGAGCCTGAATTTGTCTTTTACTCTGAATGAGGTAGGGAGATGTGGAGGGTTTTAAGCAGAGGATGGACAGACATGAGCTGACTTGAATAGGCTTTGCCTAGCTGCTATGTTGATAAGAAATGTAGTGCAAAAGTACAAAAGGGAAACTAGGAGGCTAGGCTGCTGGGAACTTGAAGCAACAGATGATGTTACTTGGATTAAAGTGGTAATGGAAATTGGTGGGAAAAAATATGTTCTGATCATTTTTAGGCAGTGCCAACAGGACTTGCTGATAGAACAGGAGGGTGAGAAAAGTCAAGATATACATGCATTTTTGTCCAAAGGAGTTGCTATTTACTGAGATAGGAAAGGTTTATTTTAACTGCAGTAAGTTTGAAATGTCTCGAAATATCCAAGTGGAGATGTTGAGCAGGCAGTTTATGGATGTACAACTAAGATCTTCTGTAACCTCGTTTATATCTTTTTGACTTAATCTGATGTGAAATGAGGGGAAAATTAATGTCTATACTAATATGTTTGTGTTTTTCTCTTTTATCATTTGTAGTTTGCTTAATGAGTGATGTCACGTTATTTGAAATATAGACATAAATTATCTTTGTCCTTTTTAATGCTTTTTTTTTTTTTTTTTTTGACTTGAATACTGTTATATCATATCTAAAGATCAAATCCCTTGTTTTCTTTTGGTTTGCGTTTGTCACAGTTATCTTTGTCTTTCTTTTCAACCTTTCTAAATACTTTGAGGTATGTTGATTTCTTTTTTACAGATGAATTAAAGTCATATAAATGTATTCATATTGATGTTTGATCTGAATGCTGTTGTATTTTCCATTATGTATGTCATATTAAAATGTCTTTGTATGATTTATTTGTTTTGTTTTTGTTTGTAGTTATTTTTAACTTATATTTTATTGATTATGCTATTTAGTTGTCCCAATATTTCCCCCATTACCTTCCTTCACCCAGCAACCCCCACTCCCTCAGGCAATCCCCACACCATTGTTCATGCCCATGGGTCATGCATATACGTTCTTTGGCTATTCTTTTTCCTATACTGTACATCCCCATGGCTATTCTGTAACTACATAGTTGTACTCTTTTTTTTTTGGTATTACTGTTTTTCCTACTGACTTTGGGCTTCATTTGTTCTTTTTCTAGAGTTTTCTTTTTCTTTTTTTAGAGGGGGCATTATTTTTTTCAAGTTAATTTTATTTATTATTGTTGTATTATAGTTGTTTCTTTTTTTTTTTTTTAATTTTATTTCATTATTTTTAGAAAGAGGGAATGGGAGAGAGGCAGAGAGGGAGATAGACATCAGTGTACGGTTGCATTTCACCTGCCTCCAGCCACAGACCTAACTGGAGACCTGGTTTGCAACCTGGTTATGTACCCTGGCTGGGGAATCGAACCTGCGACCTTTGGGTTCGCAGGCTGGCGCCTTAACCACTGTGCTACCAGCCAGGGCTTTCATTTTTTCCTTCTGCTCTCTCATGCCTCCTCCTTGCCCTCCTCCATCAGTTAATCCCCAGCTTGTTGCCCATGTCCGTGGGTCCTCCCCACTAGCTCCTCATCTGATCCTTTCCCTGTTTTTCTCTTTCTCCCCTCCCTCCAGTGACCATCATTTTGTTCCTTTTTTTCCTGTGTCTCTTGTTTCTTTCTGCCCGTCTATAAAATTTGTTAGTCTCCTGTTTTGTTTTTTTTTAGGATTTATTATTTCCAGAGAGAGATAAAGGGAGAAAGGCAGAGAGGGAGAAAAACATCGATGTATGGTTGCCTTTCACCTGCCTCCAACCACGGACCAGGCTGGAGACCTGGCTTGCAGCCTCGTTATGTGCCTTGGCTAGGGAATTGAAAGTCTCCTGTATTAAGTTAGAACATGTGATATTTAACTTTTGCTACCTGGCTTATTTCACTAAGCATGACACTGTCCAGTTCCATCCATGCTACCGCAAATGGTAAAAGTTTCTTCTTTCTTTCTGCTGCATAGAACTCCGTTGTATAAATGTACCACAGTTTGTTGATCCACTGAAGGGCACTTAGGCTATTCCAGCACTTGGCTATTGTAAATAGTTCTGCTATGAACATAGAGGTGCATAGGTTCTTCTGAATTGGTGTTTCAAGATTCTTCGGGTATAAACATAGCAGTGGAAGCACTGGGTCATAAAGTAGTTCTATTCTTAGTTTTTTGAGGAAATTCCATATTGTTTTCCATAGTGGCTGCACCAGTCTGCATTCCCACAAACAGTTTACCAGGCTTCCGTTTTCTCCACATCCTTGCCAGCACTTGTTGTTTGTTAATTTGTTGATGATTGCCATTCTGACAGGTGTGAGGTGGTATCTCATTGTGGTTTTAATTTGCTGAAGGCTAGTGATGTTGAACATTCTTTCGTATGCCTATGGGCCCTTTGTATGTCTTTCTTGGAGACGTGTCTGTTCAGGTCCTTTGTCCACTTTTTAATTGGGCTGTCTGTCTCCCTGGTGTTGAGTCGTATTTGTTCTTTGTATATTTTGGAGATCAGACACTTGTCTGAAGTGTCATTGGCAGATATAGTTTCCCATATGGTTGGTTCCCTTCTCATTTTGTTGATGATTTCTTTATCTGACCAGAAACTTTTCAGTTTGATATAGTCCCACTTGTTTATCTGATCTTTTATTTCCCTTGCCCTGGGAGAGATCTGTGAATATATTGCTGCGTGGGATATCTGCAATTTTTTTTGCTGTGTTTTCTTCTAGGACTCTTATGGTAGCATTGCTTATGCTTAAGTTTTTTATCCATCTTGAGTTTATTCTGGTGTATGATGTAAGTTGGTGACCTAGTTTCATTTTTTTGCATGTGCCTGTTCAGTTCTCTCAACATCACTTGTTGAAGAGGCTATTTGCACTCCATTTTATGTTCCTTCCCCCTTTGTTGAAAATTAGTTGCCCATAAAGTCCTGGGTTTATTTCTGGGCTCTGTATTCTGTTCCATTAATCTATTTGTCTGTTCTTGTGACAGTACCAGACTGTTTCAATAAGTATGGCTTTGTAATATAGTTTGATATCTGGTATCGTGATTCCTTCTACTTCGTTCTTCTTTCTCAAGATTGCTGTAGTTATTTGGGGTCATTTTTGACTCCATATAAAATTTTTAAGTATTTGTTCTAGGTCTGTGAAATATGACATTGGTATTTTAATAAGGATTACATTGGATCTCTGGATGGCTTCGGGTAGTATGGAAATTTTTATGATGTTAATTCTTCCCATCCATGAACATGGTATATGCCTCCATTTATTTGTATATTCCTTAATTTCTTTCTTCAGTGTTCTGTAGTTTTCCAGAACTCTTTGGTTAAATTTATTCCTAAGTACTTTTTTTTTTTTGCTATAGTAAATGGGATTTGTTTTCTAGTTTCTTTCTCTGATGTTTCATTGTTGGTGTATAAAAACACCTTCAATTTCTGGATACTGACTTTGTATCCAGCTGTTTTGCAAAATTTGCTTATTAGGTTGAGTAGTTTTTTGGTGGAATCTGTTGGGTTTTCTATGTATGCTATCATGTCATCTGCAAATAATGACAGTTTTACTTCCTCCTTTCCAGTTTGGATGCCTTTGATTGCTTTTTCTTATCTGATCACTATGGCCAGAACTTCCAAAACTATGTTGAGTAGAAGTGGAGTGAGTAGACACCCTTGCCTTGTTCCTGATCTTAAGGGAAAGGGTTTCAGTTTTTGCCCATTGAGTATGATGTCAGCTGCAGGTTTCTCATATATGGCCTTTATAATGTTGAGATATGTTCCCTCTATTCCTATCTTGCTGAGCGTTTTTATCATAAAAGGGTGCTGTACTTTATCAAATGCTTTTTTGGCAACTATTGGTATGATCATATCGTTTTTGTCTTTCAGTTTTTTTACACAATGGAATACTACACAGCAGAAAGAAAGAAGGAACTCCTACCATTTGCAACAAAATAGAATTTACCACAATCTGAAATAATTTATTCATTTGCTTTATTCATTTGCTTATTTGAAGGCTTAGGCCTTGATGATCTTATTTCCCATTATAACTGTAGTACCTAAAATATCTCTAGCATTAATAGGTGTTCAGTAAGAATGAATGTGAATGAATGAATGAATGATGTATGAACAACCAAATTTAACTGGCTAATCTCATACCTCTTGATTTGTTTGTACAGTAGATCTTCCTCTGATTGACAGCCTGATTCGTGTCTTACAAAATATGGAGCATTGTCAGAAGACACCAGAGAACTCAACAGAGTCTAACACAGAAGAAACTAAAAAGTCTGATTTAACTCAGGACGATTTCCACTTGAAAATCTTAAAGGATATTTCATGTGAATTTCTTTCTAATATTTTTCAGGTATTAACAAAGGTAAGAAAGCGGTATTATTAATGGTTTCTCTAACAAAAGAAAGTGTGTATTGCTTAGTGCTCCCAATTTTATTATTACTGTTACTTTTTAAATATGAATGTTGTATTTGGGAAAATAGAAAAAAGAAAAAACTTACGATCATAAGCTTATAGTCTTAAATGGGCAACTGATGTAGTTTGATACACACACACACACACACACACACACGTATTTTTCACATACTTACAATCCAGTATGTACAGTTTTCACTTAACACTACATTAAAAGCACTTTTCCTGACTCTAGATCAATTAAGTCATTGGAAGACTTTACTGAGAGCAAGTTTAATAACTAATTTGTCAAAAATCAGTTTTTAAAATTGATTGTAAACTTG
This sequence comes from Noctilio leporinus, assembly GCA_004026585.1. NCBI lineage: Eukaryota > Metazoa > Chordata > Mammalia > Chiroptera > Noctilionidae > Noctilio > Noctilio leporinus. The sequence goes on along the minus strand of PVIW01005825.1, from coordinate 50,648 downwards.
TTTTAAGGAATAGTCTACCTGAATAAGATCAGGATTATTAACATATTCTTCCTTTGGACATCCCCTTTTCCAGATTGGGATTATTACTTTAGCACAGGTTTTCAGAAGTTAGATTACTAAGTTTGATATTATAAACATGAAGATAATGAGGCATAATAGCTAAATATTTCCAAAAGGCTTATAGCATGTGAAAGTTTTTATTGTATCTGATCTTTGGTTTATAATTTTATATCAAGTAAAACTGAAGAGGTGATTAAAGGTGTACCTCATTTTGATTGGTATTTGTTTTTATTATTATTTGTGAGTTTGAATATCTTTTTATATATTTATATATTGGTTGGGTTTCCTGCATTGTAAATTTATGCATCTTGACTATTTGCATGGAACTTCTTAGGTAATACTGTATCTTCTGCATGCTTGTTGCAGCCATTTTTCCCATTGTTTGCTGTTGCTTTTGTGTTTTTGGAGGGAGGGACGTAGACATTTCTTAATTTTTAAGTGATAGGAATGTAGAAGGAAGGTGGGTTGAGACATGAAAATTTTTCTTTTTTTTCATTATTTTTAGAGAGAAGGGCAGGGAGGGGGAAAGAAAGAGAGAGAAACATCAATATATGGTTGCCCTTCACCTGCTTCCAGCTGGGTTCGCAGGCTGGCACCAATCCACTGAGCCACCAGCCAGGGCTCTGAAAATTCTTAATGCTCGACTTAATGGAGTTTGGACTTAATCTTGAGGAATCTGATGAGCTACTAAAGATTTCTTTTTAAAGCATAAAATGATATGATCTGTTTAGAAAGATTACTCTAAAAGCAAGAGAGAGAAGATTAGGGAGAATTGAGAACAATCAACAGGCTCTTGTGGCTGTAATCTTTTTTTTTTTTAGATTTTATTTTATTATTTTTAGAGAGAGGGAAAGGGATAGAGGCAGAGAGGGAGACAGACATCAATGTATGGTTGCCTTTCACCTGCCTCCAGCTACAGACCTGGCTGGAGACCTGGCTTGCAACCTGGGTACGTGCACTGGCTGGGAACCGAACCAGCGACCTTTGGGTTTGCAGGCCAGCGCCTTATCCACTGTGCCACCAGCCAGGGCTATGGGTATAATCTTCAAGAATAATCTGAAAAATGAGAGCCTTACCAATGGAAATGTGTATGGAGAGGAGGGGTGGGGAGAGGTATTTAATAGAATTAAACACTTAGGAGGAGGAGTCAGCAGTAGAGGAAGAGGAATAGTCTTGGCTGTATCCCAAGTATTTGGTTTGTGTAGTAGGATGGGTAGGTGATGGTGTCCTTCACTAAAGTGACTACAGTGGTGCACATGTTTGCATTATGCAGGGAGGAAAGATACTGGGTTCAGTTTGGAACATTTGAGATGCCTATAGGATTAGTAGAGAATTATAATTACAGATTCTGCATTTATTCACCAGGTATAAACAACTTCCTCCCTTTAGGTCTTTTTATTTTGTTTTGTATTTAGGAGACTGTGGCTAAGGGACTCAAGGAGGGCCAGTTAAGCAAGCAGACGTGTTCCTGCGCATTTCAAAACCTTCTTCCTTTCTATAGCCCTGTGGTAAGTTCATACAGGTGGTTGAGTTTCAGAAGGTTACTAAATAAAATGTTTTAAAATAAACGCTTGATCTTTAGGGCCATTGTCAAAAGAGTACATACAATTCACATGAGTTAATACCATGCCAGATAGATGACTGCTGGGTAATTGATGTGAGTAGCCTGAGGGACAGTTCCAATTTTAAGAGAAAGGAATCAACACTGATTGTTACAGTAGTCCTTTCTGTTATAAAGTAGACGGTATATATATTAATCAAAAACAAGGTTCATAGGTGGGTATAGTCAGCAGGTATTTCTCTTCAAATTTCATCACATTTGCTATCATTGTAGGCAGTTTCAAGATAGTAACTTGTTTAGGAAAGTGAAGTATATGGAATGTGGGAGTGAGGCAATATAGCAGGGAGGATGGAAACAACACGTCATCAATGGCTAAAGGAGAATCAATGGGAGGATAACTACCAGTTTAGAACAAAATGGTTAGGGCTAGTCACTTTCTTGGTATTTCAAAGGACTGTTTAGGAAATACTGTTGTCATCTGGGAATATGTTATTAACTTTTCCTGTTGTGGGCTATTTAGAAACTACAGGTAGAATATTTTTATAGTCAATAATATCTTAAATCACCTTTTCCTCTACTTATGTTTATTTGGTTCTTTTGTTTGGTTTTGCAGGTGGAAGACTTTCTCAAAATCCTATATGAAGTTGATACGACCCTTGCTGGTGACCTAGAAGAAAGCTTCCCAAGTTTGAAGGTTCAGACTTAAAAACTGAATTGTAATTCCCTATTTCCAAGAAATAAACTTTATTTTTCTTTACTGACAGTTGATATTGATGTGTGGGAAATATTGGTAAAGCTTATGTAAGACCGTAATTGTCTGGTATTAACAGTCATGCCCTTCCCTCTCCCCATTCCTTATCTCACTTTTGTTTGGTATTGGAATCTGGAGTTTCACCACCATCAAACACCCCCTCTCCCCCCTTTTTTTTTTTTTTTTTTTGTATTGGGTACGTGGTATTTGTCATCTTCAGGTAAAGAAAACAAAAATACAAGCTTATCATTGAGGTTCTTTTTAGAATATTTGAAGGGTTGGTAAGAGTTTATGATATTAACAATTGTTTCCACTTTTCATAACTCTTAATTTGATTTTTATGTAAGACTTCTATATTTGTATCTACTTCAAGCGTATTCAGCTGCACTAATGGAAAACAGTGCTATAATAACTTAATCCAGTAGCCTTTATGTATCTCAGGCGATAAGAAATCTAGAAGTGGGTAATGCACACCTGATAGGATAGCTCAGGGATCCTAACTCCTTTCATGTCCAGGTGTTCTGCCATGCAGACCTTTGTGTTCGTGTTTATTATTTTGTGGTTAAGGGGACTAATACCATCTCTGGTATTTCCTCCACATACAGGGAGGAAAAAGGAGAAAGGGCAAGGGGCTTTCTCCTATCAAGTCTTTACCTTTTCTATTTGGAGGGACAGCACTCCTTGTCCAGAACTGGGTTGCATGGCATGTCTCACTGCAGGTATTTGAAATCAAGTACTTTTTTTCTTTCTAACCTTGACAGGAAAGGCAAGAGAGAAAAGAGATGTGAATGGCTTTTGGAGAACCAACCTGTGGTGTTTACCACAATATGTAAACATCATCTTTGCCATTTTGTGGCTATTGTGTTGATTCCACACCAGATTATTAGTAACTCTAAAAAAGTTCTTTAGCTTTGTTCTAGTTCAGTTCTTTTCAGTGTTGTAAGTATAAAGATACGAATGGCTAACATTTCATTGGAAGTAGGTTAGCCACATTTTTTATTTTCAGCATTATTCCAGTGATTGAATTTCATAAAGTGATTTGAGTAAATTCAGATAGTTAAAACTAAGACTGAAGGAGTTTCATAATGTGTGATTGTTTCTGAACTGTGCTATGTGCATAATTTCCTTTCATACTTTTTAAAAATATATTTTATTTATTTTGCTATTACAGTTGTCCCAAGTTTCCCCCCTTTGCCCCCCTCCACCCAGTACCCCATTTCCTTCAGCAATGTACTTTCATACTTTTATCATTCTTTATAGTGTTGCTTAATGAGATGTATTCAGAGAATCAACAGAACCACTCAATGGAAGCATATAGTTTGCATTATTTCGGTTGCTGGAGTGGAATTTTTAGTAGTTTTTAAGAAAATACCAGTTATGAATAACAAAGCCAGCTTTTTTAAACCTTTCTCCTAGTACAGCGTCTTCCCAGCTTATTACAGAATCTTATTACCGTTATTTTTTTTGAAACTTAATGTTATTTTTTTCTTTTTAGAAGTTTTTATTATTTTTAAAGATTTTATTTATTATTTTTAGAGAGAAGGGAAGGGAGAGAGGCTTCAATGTATGGTTGCCTTTCACCTGCCTCCAGCCACGGACCTGGCTGGAGACCTAGCTTGCAACCTGGTTATGTGCCCTGGCTGGGAATCTAACCAGTGACCTTTGGGTTTGCAGGCTGGCACCTTATCCACTGTGCCACCAGCCAGGGCTTCTCTTCATCTTTAACCTTTGGCATTTTAATTGTGATGTGTCTAGAATTGGACCACTTTGCATCCATCTTGTTTGGGACTTTCTGTGTGTGCTTCCTGGACTTATATGTCTATTTCCTTCACCAAATTAGGGAAGTTTTCTTTCATTATTTTTTCAAATCGATTTTCAACTTCTTATTCTTTCTCTTACCTTTCTGGCCCTCCTACAATGCAAATGTTGGAATACTTGTAGTTGTCCCGGAGTCTTCTTATACTATCCTTGTTTTTTGGATCATTCTTTTTGTTATTCTGATTTTTTTTTTTTTTTTGCGCTTCCCTATGTTCCAAATCATTGATTTAATTCTCGGCTTCATCTGCCCTACTGTTGTTTCCATGTTAATTGTTCTTTATTTCAATTAAATGTATCCTTCATTTCTGACCAAATCTTTTTTATGCTGTTGAATTCCTCACTAAGTTTCTGGAGCATCCTTATAACCAGTGTTTTGAGCCCTGCATCTGATAGATTGCTTATCTCCATTTTGTTTAGTTGTTTTGCTGGAGTTTTGATCTGTTCTTTCATTTGGGCCATGTTTCTTTATCTCCTCATTTTGGCAGCCTTGCTTTGTTTGTGTATTAGGTAGAGCTGCTATGACTCCGTATCTTGGTAGTATGGCGTAATGTAGTAGGTGTCCTGTAGGGTCCAGTGGCACAGCCTCCCCTATCACTCAAGCTGAGTACTAGACATGCATCTGTCTTATGGGCTGAGTATAACCTCCTCTTTTAGTTAATCCTTGATTGCTGTTGGCAGGTCAATGGGAGGGACTAAGACAGTCAGCTGCAAGGACAAACTGGGACCGCTGACCACCAACCTCCACTTTGCATGGAGGACCAGCTGTGCAGGGGCAGGGTGGTGCTGGTTCAACATGGTCTATAGCTGTTCACTGGGTTCACTGGGGTTTCTCCTGTGGTGCAGACCAAGGCCAGCCACCACCTGTGTTCTGCGCAGGGTAACCCTACATGAGCTATAAAGCAATCTGAGATGCTGCTACTTGTGCTGGGCCTGGAAGTTCCTAGGTGAAGCCAAGCTGTGAATCTAGGCTGGCTACTGCTAGTGCTAAGTCTGGAGCCACTTAATAAGATGTATGGGGGCTGGGGACTCACCGAGGCCAGCTGTTGCTTGGTTGAGAAGATTTAGGAAGTTGTGAAAAGCATGAGCCAAGACCAGCCATTCATATGGAAGAGTCACAGTATGTTTGTGGGACTGAGTCTCAGGGGATCTCCAGAATGGGACAAAGGTTAGCTAGGTTGATGGAGTCTCAGATATGACACCCACCTGCCAGCTCTGTGGCTCTGTGGGGGAGGGTTCAGAAAAGGGACAGTGGCTTTTGCCTGCCTTTCTATCTGGGAGAAAGCTGTCCCCAGCTACTGCCTTGATGCCAGGAACTTAGTTCCTCCCTGTATGCCACTGGTGCCTTTCAAGCTGCTACCGTGGTGCTGGAGCTCAGAGGGTCAGACTGAGTAAGTCCAGGTATAAGTTCTTTAGGGGGAACTGCTTTGGACCCCAGCAGTTGATTCCACTGACTTAATCCCTGCAGGCTTTTGCAGACTTAGGTTATGGGGACTTATCTTCCTGGCACTGGCACTTTAGGCTGGGGGGCATGGTGTGGGACTGGGAATCCTTGCTCCCAAGATATTCCTTCTCAGTTTTTATCCACCACATGTGTATGTGGGACCAGCCCATTCTGCAACTCTACCGCTACCTCCAGTCTGGATGGATGTGGTTTCTTTAATTCTGTAGTTGTCAGACTTCCATTCAGCTTGGTTTCTGATGGTTCAGCTTGGTTTCTGATGGTTCTGAGTGATGGCTGTTGTATATTTTAGCTGTAATTTTGATATGGTTTTATGAGCCATGTTTACCTATGCTGCCTCTTCACATTTGCCCATTTTGTGATGGGTGATTTATGAGTGCACCTGCCCACATCACAATGAGTGTTCAGTAGCATTGGATCAAAAATGGCATGACCCTTGTGCTCTCCCCTTCCTATTCACCCAATCTCTCCTTGAGTGACTTTTGAAAAAAATTTTCCCTGATTAAAAACATCCTCAAAGGGATGCATTTTGCCCTTGTGGAAAAGGTGACAATGGCAGAAGCACCAAAAGACATCAAAATTGATGAGTTCAAAAACTTTTTTGAGCAATGGAAACACCGTCATGGTAGGGTTATTGCATCAAATGGAGAGTACTTTGAAGGTGACGGAAGTTTACATTTGGAATAATAAATAATATTTTATAAATAAATTCTATTTGTTTTGAGGTTCCCCCAAGGATCCACCTTGTTGAAGATCATTTGAAGATCATTGAGTTTATAGCAGGGCTCTGTTCTGTTTCATGTCTTTTAAAACAATCCCATTTATAATAGCTTTAAACAAATGAAATACCTACAAATAAGTTTAACCAAGGAGATGAAAGACTTAGAGACTTATAAATAAAAACTGAAACACTGTTGGGGGGAATGGGTGGGTGGGTGGGGGGACAGAGGGGAGCAAAAAGGGGATGGATGTAACACAACAACAATAAAATTTAAAAAAAAAAAACAAAACAAAACTGAAACACTGACAAAAGAAATTAAGGGAGGCACAAATAAATAGACATCCCAAGATCATGAATAGAAAGAACTAGTATAATTAAAATATCTATACCTAAAGTAATCTACAGATTTAATAATTCCTATCAAAGTCCCAATGGCATTTTTTTTTACAGATGTAGAAAGAAACAATCCTAAAATTCACACGGAACCATAAAAAACTCCAAATAGCCAAAGTAATTTGAATAAAAAGGAAAAAAATGGATGCATTAGACTTTATGATTTCAAAATATAGGATGGGGCAAAAGTAGGTTTATAGTTGTTTGCATGGAAAATGATACAATAATAAGTAGCATAAGAATAAACTTTGTTTCACATACTCACAACTGTAAACTTACTTTTGCCCCACCCTGTGTATTACACAGCATTTTAGGTTTTCTTGAATGAGATCTGAAAAGTCTCAAAAATCTGAAAGTTCTACAACCACATTTCTTTTTCACCAGAGATAAACTAAGTGAAGATCCTTATGTTGCAAATACGACTTTTACTTTAGAACAGTAGTCTTACTGTATACCTCTTGCTGCTTTTAAATACCTTTCCTTGTGGAATGGTTTTAAATTAACTTCTAAACACCAGCTTTCTGTGTCTTACTAAGGCTACAGCATAAATTTATAAAAACTTCTGCTCTCTAGGACACCTTGTTAATTACTTACTAAGCTTATATCAATATTGGGCTTGCTGACCTGCAGGCTGTTTAGAAGTAAAAAGCCTTGTCAGACCATCTGTCAATCCCTGTCATTGGAAATGCTTTTCTCTATTACTGTAATGCAATCACTAAAATCATTTCCTGCTCCCAGTCCTGGTTCAAATCTTCTATCTATTGTCAACAAGAGGATATTAAAATACTCAGCGGAGTCCACATATCCTTTTCATAGTGGTTCACAATGTAGCACATGGCTTTGTGTTTTAGTGTTGGAAATAAGCAATGACGTCAAGCCTGTTGTAATAAAAGAAGCCTGTTTATTAAACTCTAAAGCTGTTTTCCCTTTGACATCATGGAATCTGTTTATAATGATTTTTATGAGTTTTCCTTCTTACAATACAGGGTTTATATGATTATCTTAGAAATGGAAATGTTTTGGGGAACAGTTCCTTCATAAAACTGACACGTCCCTGCCTAGGCCCTTTGTGCAATGCAGGCTCTAATGAGGGGATTATGGGGAGAAAGGATAAAGAGGCTTTCTGTATTCTGAAGGAGGGTGACTTCCTGAAGTCTGATCTTGCTTCCAGGAGGGAGTGTATGTTGACAGCAAGGTGGATGGTGGATGGGGATATATATTTATCATAGTCCACATTTCAAAAGAATGTGTATCCATAGCTCTATTACAAGTCACTTAATCAAGACAGGAGCATGTAGTTTTGCTTTGAATGGTGTCTGCTGTCCTCTTACAATTTGGCACCTCTGGAAATCCACTCTTCTTTGGGACTGAATTTGGAGAAGCTGGTGGCATTTGTGTGCCTTCTTCAAAATGCATTTGATATTGGAGTGTTCCTACCTGTACCCAGAAGCAAGCAGCCACTTGGCTAGTCAGCAAGTATTTCTCCTGGAGGAAACTTAAGCCCTTTAACTTCCACCTCACAGAGGAGCCTGTATACTCCATTGATGGAAAAAAAAACCCTGATGATGTAGACCTTGGAACAAAGTTCCAAAATTGAGCTCTCTAATTTTTTTTAAAGGTTTTATTTATTATTTTTAGAGAGAGGGGAAGGGAGAGGCAGAGAGGGAGAGAGACATCAATGTATGGCTGCCTTTCATCTATCTTCAGCCACGGACCTGGCTGGAGACCTGGCTTGCAACCTGGTTATGTGCCCTGGCTGGGGAATCGAACCAGTGACCTTTGGGTTTGCAGGCTGGCACCTTATCCATTGTGCCACCAGCCAGGGCTCTCTAATTTTTTTTATGTGTGTTTTAGGTTTGGACAAATCAGGCAACTGTTTGATTTGACTATAATTTTCAGTGTTTAAAGGGATTTGGAGACTTCTTGCTCCAAATGCACCCCACATCAAGTAATCACTGCTCTTGAAAGACCCAATTTTACCTTTTCAGATTTTCATCTGAAAATCTTAGATTTTTCTCTTCCATTCTATGTGTTTGGATATGTTTTAATGTACATTGACTATTTTCTTTAGAGCAGTTATAGAAAATATGCACAGGTTTCCAGAACAACTCACAAAGCACTCACGGATTATTTTATCATTTAGAAACTGCCACAGGTTGTACCCTAAGCACTTTTGGCTCCAAAGGAAACCTGGAGGGTCATGCTGCAGAAGCCCTTTGGAGGAACGGGCTAAATGCTGCGTAACCATGAGTTGGCTTTCCTTTGATGGGGAGATGAATAATTTCCATAATCATATCATCCTGTTTGCTCTGTAGCCAGAGTTTCCTCAGACTTGAAAGAAATGGAAACTAATTGAAATTTTTTTCTTTCTTTCTTGTCTTGCCTCCAAGTTTCTCATCTGGAAAAGTGATGAGAAAGAGATTCAAGAGTTTGTTGCCACAGGGAAACAAAATGTCTGTTTTCTTTTGCAATTCTGGATAAAAGAAAACCATTGGGTGGTGGTGATAACATAGGCAGGGAAAGGAAGGGTATAGTTCTGCTGCCTAGATAATTCTCAACAGAACAGAAACATCGGAAAGTGGATCCAGTATATATTTGCAAGGTTGTCCTGCAAGGCCTGAGTATCTGGTTCTGGAAATAGAGGCAACAGAGAAAGGGTTTTGTAACTGATACGATTGTGATCACATGAATTGATTGGTCTAGTGATTTTTATGTATCTACTACAGAGGAGCTGACATGAGTTTATTTGCCACATTGTGGAGTTTGAGAAATACCTATCTTTAGTTAAAATCTGTTCGTTCTTTTCTGGCTCTGAAATTTGAGCTCAATTCTTTTAAAGCCCTTACCATCTCTCTTAACCAGTTCTCATCCTGTATACTAGCATCGTTTCTGCAATGTTGCTGTTGAGCCTGGAGGATTTCAGTGAGCAGAGGACTTGGTCTCTGAGATAACTGGGATATGTTAATAGAACACGAGCCTCTTGTCATATCTTCAGTCAGAGATAAATTTCTAATATGTGATCAGTTAAGAGGTTTTCTGAAGTTAACCGAACCAGTAAGAGAAACTGAACTACAGACCCCTATCATTCATCCATGCCACAGTATGTTGTCATTTGTTGAATCTGCCACATGCTAAGCACTATACTCAGTGGGATTCAGAGGTGACAAGAAAGGAAAGTAAAAGCAAGTTCATAGTTGTTCATTCCATCAGTTTCTGAAAGTCAGGGTCCGCAACCCTTCCTCTGAATGAATGATGTCCTTTCACTCCTCCAAGTTATGTGCTAATTGCAGATTTGGGACTCTCTTGAGGCTTACATAGTTATAGGAGATGGAAAGGTCCTTTGGTGGATGACTCTCTCCTTGCACTTGATATGCAGGCAGAATAGTTAGGCGTCCTTCCACTATTGCCCACCCTACATGACAGTTAGGGACAGCAGATGAATGCTTGCCCTCACTTGTGGGACTTCACAAGGAAATCACTTCTCCAGCTACTCCTATTTCCAGCCTCTGGGGCTTGGCCTTTTCTTGCCTGCTGAGGGAAGCTCTGAGTTTCAGCTCTTGCAAGCTATCTGAACATCTCATGTGCAGTCAGTGCTTACTTGGGAGCGAGTGGACATGCAAACAAGCCTGCCACAGTGGGGCATGGCGATGCCACTACAGAGTCTGGAGGGGAGGAGGCCCTGGGCCCTGGCTCAGTAGGCTGGAGGATCGATGTGTTTGTAAGGTACTCTGGGGTTTGCTGCCAGTGGGAGCTAAGTGAGGCCTAGTCACTCAGGGAGCACTGGAGCCTGGCCCAAGCCAAATGAGACAAAATCTTGAATTTACATTAGCTGTAGAACACAGCCTCAAACATTGGCAAAGCAACCAGCAATCTGGAAGCTAAGAAGTCAGAGTTGGAAAGAGCCCAGGCCTTTCCACATCCACCATGAAGTCTCATTGCTGTACCCATCATCTCTGTCCTTGATACCATTTTAGGGAAGCTATTTGAGGTACTGAACCTTCTTTATTATTAAAAATTAAAAACTGCAGTTCTGAAGGGTCTATTTAAATTATTGGACCAGAATAAATTTAAACTGAATTGGATTTTTAATTTTCCTGCTATTGCTAGATGGGGGCGGGAGGATTCCAGGGAAATACCAGATTTGTTATGGCAACAAAATGAAGCTGTTAACTTTTCTTTCCACTTCTCAATCATGTGAGTTGCATTTTGAGACCCTGTAAATGGGAAAGGAGCAGGATGAGATAGAGGGAGCTAATGGAGTTGCCTGAGTTGTAGCAGACAAGTTAAAATCCTCACAGGCTTCTTTTGGAATTTCCATAGGCAGATAGACTCAATATTCTTCCACATAGACTTATTTCCAAGAAAAGAAGGAGATGAACAACAGATGAAAAAGATACTTTTTGACATTTCAGGAGGCATACTGACTGACAGATGTCCAGAAATCTAATGTGTTGGGGGTAAACCCAGAGTATTCCTCTAAAAGCCAGCACATGGAAAGGAAAGCTGAACTGAAGAATGCGAGCCCAGGATAGTGTGACTCAGTAGATTGAATGCTAGACTGTAAACCAAAGGTCACTGGTTCAGTTCCCCATTAGGGTACATGCCTGGGTTGTGGGCCAGGTCCCCAGCTGGGGCTATGTGAGAGGCAACCAATTGATGTACCTCTCGAATATTGATCTTTCTCCCTTTCCCTCCCTCTCTAAAGATAAATAACATCTTTAGCCCTGGCTGGTAGCACAACAGATAAGATGCCAGCCTGCAAACCCAAAGGTCACTGGTTTGATTCCCCAGCCAGGGCACATGACCAGGTTGCAAGCCAGGCCTCTAGCCAGGTCTTTAGCTGGAGGCAGGTGAAAGGCAACCATACATTGATGTCTCCCTCTCTCCCTTCTCCTCTCTCTGAAAATAATAAATAAAATCTTAAAAGATTTTTAAAAAAGATAACATCTTTTTAAAAATTCCAACTTCTCTTTACACCAAATTGCCATTATGAAACAGGAGAGGCTGCCTAACTTGTGTTCGTTTATATTCAGGCATTTACTGATTGCCAGCTCTGTGCCAGGCACAGTGCTGAGTGTTGGGGATACAGTGCTTGGGATGTGGCAGTTCCACACATGTTACTTAAATGAAAGGAAACTATATTTCCTAGCAAGAAACAGAATTACATGAAGCTAATGAAATTTAAGCTTAAAGTAGTGGTTTCCAAACTGATGCATGTAATAAGACTCACCCAGGAAACTTAAAAAAATACTGGTGCATGGGTTACATCCTTGGACACTGATTTAATTGATATGGAGTGCAAACTAGGCATCAGGCTTTTTAAAGCTCCTCAAATGGTTCTTGTGTACAGCGAAGTTTAGGAACCACTGCATTAAGGGACTTTCACTTGCTGGAACCCTTTCCAAGATCCTAGGAGGTGCATAGCAATTTTTGTGGCTTTTTCCTTTTTAAAATTCTTTTTCCATTACCATTTAACCCCCTTATACTCTCCTCTCCTGTGTTGTTGAAGTCCCTAAGTCCTTTCAGTCCTCCACCTGCTAACCACCCCTTCCCCATAGCTAGCTGTCAGCCAGCACTCTTTCTATGAGTCTGTTTTGCTTGTTAGTTAAGTTTGTTTATTAGATTCTACATAAAACAAATCATATGGTATTTATCTTTTTCTGAACAGCTTATTTCACTTAGCATAATGTTCTCCAGGTCCATTCATGCTATTGAAAAGTGTAAAACTTCCTTTTTTTTTTTTTTAACAGCAGAACCGTATTCCATTTTGTAAATAAACCACAATTATTTTATTCACTCATCTACTGTTGGATACTTGGGCTGCTTCCGTAGTTTGGCAATTGTAAATAAAATGAAGCACTTTTTAATTTGAAATTTTGTATTCTTTTTCTTGAGCAGGGCCTCTAAATTAAATAAGCTTCAGGTGCCACAAAACCTGAATCCGATTTTTTCTATCCTTGAGATGGCCTTAGTCCAGATCAGTGGGATCCTTAATTAGCATGGGCTTTTTTCAGAAATATAATTTGGCCGAAAATTGTTAACAGTTCTCTTATAGCTACTACCATGGGAAAGCTAAACCCTTCTAAGCAACGTATACCACTTTGTGTGGTCTTGTCCCTCTTCCCCCCGCCCCCCCCTCATGACTATAAGAGTGATTTTGCAATGCTTCTAGAAGGAACTCCACTTTGGAGAGGAAGAACTGGTTGTGACAAGTGGCTGGGTACTTTAGTGTTACTGTGTTTTGCATTATATTGATTGGATTTCATGGTCACTACTAAGTTTATGACTTTGTAGCATTTCCGGTGCAAAGCCTTTACAAGAGACACACTCCTCCTGAGTGTCCCTGGAGCTCTGTACCTCACCATCCCCCCTGCCTTTCCCGGAGGAGTTGCCTGGTGATGCCTATGAGGCTGATTTGAAGCTCTACAAAATTCATTCAATGATTTTATTACAGAGGCAAACAATAACCATTTCTGCTGCACATGTGGGCCAGGTGCACACCTGGGAGTGTGTCTCCATGACTCTCACTCAACAGGGTGAGCACGAACACAGCCTGAAGAAGACAGAATGGGCAGCTCACTGTGCAGAAGCCGCAGAGAGGCTCTCTAGGCTCTCCGCAATGCTTTGAAGTGGCTCTGAACTTGCTAAGTGGCCATGTTATTACCCATGTCATCTGTAGGGTTCCCTGAAGCTTCCTTTCCTGGCCATGCTTTGTTTGAATTCTCTTGGCCCCTTCCATGTATCAAACACCTACTTAGCAGGTCACACCCAGGCTATTGACACATCTGATTACCACTGGCTTTGTTGCCGTCTGTGGAAACTTGTCATACAGATGCTTGAATGCCCAGCAGGTATAGGGCATAGCTACTTCTCTAAGAGGAATGGCTGAGTTTCTTTAATTATTAATTTCTGCTGCAGTGCACCCTGTAAAATCTTCTAATATCTGGCACCTAAGAAAAGATGTCCACAACTAACCGTTTCTGGGGTGAGGTTTGGGGCATTGCCATGTGGATAGGACCCTCCTAAAGATGAAAGGACAGTTTGTCCTTACTGTCTATTTGGAATTCCAGGAATGGAATTTGCTGTCTCTCCACATGGTACATATTGCTCCTCTGACCCATCCATATGGTCACATTTAGATCTTTCAGAATCTTCCTGATTACTCTGAAAGCTTGACTACCCTACCTTGAGCTCCGCTATAGGTACAAAGGGAGGTTAATCATTAAGTTTGCTCATTTTCCCTAATGTAGACTTAGTGATACCCTTTCATAAAAGCTTCAGAGATCATTAATTAGACAAATGACACCGGCTTTGCTTTCTGCAGCCTTTTACAATTGCTGTTTGACTTGCAGCATCAACTTACTGACTGACAACTGGTTACATTGGATGAAAAGGGTGACCATGCCTCTTTAAACAGTGCAGAACAAACACTAAAAACAGCAGACCCTGGGGGAAATCAAGTGTGCTCAAGCAATATGGTCCTTTCCCCCAGTGTTTCTCATTCCCTAAGTCTCCCTCTCTCCAAATCTGAATAGCCAGCACGTCTAAAGATTCAGCACTCTCTGTACTTTCATAGTGGCATGTTCTCACACTGTTGGCTTTAACTTGAGCAGAAATGCTGTGTTGAACACTGGGAATAAAATTCCCAGTATATTTTAGGTAAATCATGTTCTCTGGACCTAGAAGTCAATGGTTGTACCACATGGTATTGGGTACTTTCATAATTCTCTCTCTTTTAAAGATTTATTGAATTTATTGGGGTGGCACTGATAATCTATATAATAAAATTATATGGATTTCAGGTGTACAGTTCTGTAATATATCATCTATATTGTATTGTGTGTTCACCACCCCAATAATGATCTCTTAATAATGGGTTAGGTTTCTATATGTCTAAAAACCTAAATAAATTTAAAAAGAAATAAATCCTTTGGGTTCCTCAACCCGTATTTTAATTGTTTTTGGAGTTTTGTTGTTTTGAGGTGAAAACTCCCTGGGATGAGTGAGGTCTTGGGTTTTGGTCCATGTGTCACTGTCTGACTTTACACCAGCTATAATGCACTGCAGACAGAAGGCCTTGTCATGTCATACTAATTGGGCTCTTTTGGTCAATATGTCCAAAGTGACCACAAGCCAACATTTTTGGAATAATGTGTTGAAGCAAGAATGGTTTCCAGTTGTAACTTTTAAGTGTAATTGAGAATTGGAGGAGATTTGGAATGAAATTTGTGTCAAGTTATGTACAAACAGACTTATACACAGCTCTTCTCATCCACATTCAGGTATTATCAGAGATGCGTGCTTACTGAAGACATCATGGTGTAAAGATTACTCTGCTTTGGGAAGGAGATTTAGTGGATTTGGATCTTGAAGACTCAAAAGATTATACCCTGACCTGGTCCCTCTCCATCCTTTCACTTCATCAAATTACTTTCCATTTGAACATGGATAGAATCCCATATGGCTTCTGACATATGAGGTCTTGTAAAAACAGCCTGTTCCATACTCAGATACATAATTGGAGCCCTACGATTATATACACAATCTTATTATATGATTGTTATACCAGTGTCTTCTAAATTTGTATCTCTGGCTATGATTTCTTTTTGAAATTTCTTTTTTATTTTATTTTATTGTATTTTTTTAGAGAAAGAGGAAGGAAGAAGGAAGGAGGGAGGGTGGATGGGAGGAATAGAGAGAGAGAGGGTGAGAGAGATCAATTTGTTGTACTACTTATTTTTGCATTCATTGGTTAATTCTTGCATGTGCCCTGACTAGGATTGAACCCACAATCTTTTTAACTTTTTTTTAAAAGATTTTTATTTATTATTTTTAGAGAGAGGGGGAGGGAGAGAGGCAGAGAGGGAGAGAAACATCAGTGTATGGTTTCCTTTCACCTATCTCCAGCCACAGACCTGGCTGGAGACATGGCTTGCAACCTGGTTATGTTGCTCTGGCTGGGAATCAAACCAGTGACCTTTGGGTCCGCAGGCTGGTGCCTTATCCACTGTGCCACCAGCCAGGGCTGTACCCACATTCTTGGTGTATCAAGAAGATGCTCTACAGTTTAGACAAGAACCTAGTATAAAGGAACCATGGACATGGACAACAGGTGGGATTGACTTTGGGGGAAATGGGTAGGTGGGGAGGGGGACAGAGGGGAGCAAAAAGGGGATGGATGTAATACAACAACAATAACATTAAATTAAAAAAAAAAGAAGAAGATGCTCTAACCAACTGAGCTACCTGGCTAGGAGGGGAGTCCCATTTCTTTTTTTTTTTTTAAAGATTTTATTTCATTATTTTTAGAAAGAGGGGAAGGGAGAGAGGTAGAGAGGGAGAGAGATATTAATGTATGGTTGTGTTTCACCTGCCTCCAGCCACAGACCTGACTGGAGACCTGGTTTGCAACCTGGTTATGTGCCCTGGCTGGGGAATCGAAGGGAGTCCCATTTCTTAATGCCTACATGACATCTTCATTTAGATAGTTAGAAGCATATCAAGACTAATAGGTGCAAAACAAGATATAATCCCCTTCTCTTCTCCTGTCTTCATCTTTTCTAAGATGAACCAGTCTGTTCAATTGTCAAGTGAAAAGCCTAGAGGTCATCCTTTAAACCCCCTTTCCCTTTCTGTCCCCAACATCAACTGATCCTATTAACTCCATCTCAGAAGCATATGCTCAGTTAGCTCTTCATTCTCTTCTCCACGCTACCCATATCCATCATTATTTCTCAGCTGGACTCCTTCAGTAATAGCCTCTTAGCTGGTCTCTCTTCTTCCACTCTTTAAAATAA
This sequence comes from Noctilio leporinus, assembly GCA_004026585.1. Lineage (NCBI taxonomy): Eukaryota > Metazoa > Chordata > Mammalia > Chiroptera > Noctilionidae > Noctilio > Noctilio leporinus. The sequence goes on along the minus strand of PVIW01005825.1, from coordinate 34,088 downwards.
ATTATTTATTTATTTATTTATTTTAGAGAGATGAGGAGAGAGAGAAAGAAAGATAAACATCAATGTGAGAGAGAGACATCAATTGGTTGCCTTTTGCATACCCCCAACTGGGGACCTGGCCCACAACCCAGGCATGTGCCCTGACCAGGAATTGAACTGGTGACCTTTCAGTTCACAGGCCAGTGCTCAATCTACTGATCCACACCAGCCAGGGCAATGAAAAGGACCACTCTTACTTTTTGTCCCACACCCACCACCACAACTAATCTCCACTTGTCCACCTTGAAAATGGGAGGAGGCAGAAAGGTGTGATTTGGAGGTCCCATTAAACTCCAGCATCAAAGATTGATTTGACTTTCTAAAAACAAAAACATTGAAAGGTACAAGACATTATAAATGAAGTTAAAGACAAATAAATGGCTTAGGTGATAGAAATGCATATAACAGTTAATATCCATATCTACAAAGCTACTTATCAATAAGCAAAGTAACCTGATTAAAAAATAAGCAATGACATTATAAATTGACATGTAAACAAATGTCTGAAAAGATGCTCAGCCTTTCTAATAATTAGAAAAATTCTAATTAAAAAGTAGACACTTGTTTTTGCTATTCAGATCAAAAATAAAAATAGTACCCACTATTGGATAGTATGAGGATGGTATTTCTTGAGAGTAAGAGTATAAGTTGGTATATTCTATTTAGAAGGCAATCTGGCAGCATTCCACATCTGGGAATCAGTTCTGCAGAAGGCTAGACAGGAGACATAGGCACACATATTGGAACATAGGTTCTATAATTAACCAAATATTTATTGAGAAACTACTATGTGCCAGGCCCTGGGATAGCCAATGGAGATTTTACAGGAAAAAGAAAGTTAAAAAATAAACAGACATAACTCTTTGTGAAAGATACAAGTAAATAGTCACACAAATAACTACGTAATAATAGTAGCTATGAGTGAAGTAAAAGGGCAGGTGTGCAAAGCGGGCAAGTGGGGCCCCTACTTTAGACTGGGGGATAGTTTTACTTCAGGGAAGGGGTTGACCCATCATGAAAACCTGAAGGATGGGATGAGTCAATCAGGTTTAGGGGCAGGGTTGGGATGTGTGGTGGGCGATCTTTAGGTCTAAGCACATGGGAAGATCCTGAGGTGGGAAGGAGCTTCAACTAGAGGACTAGAACAGCAGCGGAGAGAATGCAGTGAAGAAGGGGAGAGTGATAGGGTAGCAGGCCAGAGAGGTCCTGATGGCCAGATGTGGGGCCTTTAGAGATCATGGAAAGGTTTTTAAACTTCATCCAAGGAATAATGGGAAGCCGTTATATGGTTATAGTCTGAGTAGGGACATGATCATGTTTGCATTTTTAAAGTGTGGTGAAAATTGTGTAGACTTGACACAATAGTTTTGGGCATATTTTAAAAATGAGAGTGGAGATGGGGAGGGGCTGGAGTGGAAAAAGGAAACCAGTGAGGAGACAATTGCTGTATTTCAGAGACGAGATGATGGACTGGAATGGTGACAGAGGAGATGGGGAGGAGTGGATGGGAGGTAGAAGAAACCAAATTTGCTAATTTGTGGGATGAAGAAGATAAGAGAAGAGCCTATGTGGGAAGGCAGGAGGCTTTAGAGAACAGGGAGATCAAGCTTCCTTTTTTTATTTAGGTGAAATTCTCATAACAAAGTTAACCATTTTGAACTGAACAATTCAGTGGCATTAAGTACACTCACAGGGTTGTACAAACAATTTCTATATCTAGTTCCAAAATACTTGTGTCATTCCAAAATAAGACCCGGTGCATTATAAGCAGTCACTACTTTTTCTCCACCACCTCTATCATCATCTTGTCCTTAACAACCACCACACTATATTCTGTCTATGAATTTACCTATTTTGGATGTTTTATATAAATTGAACTACACGATATGTAACTTTTGTGTCTGGCTTCTTTCATGTAACAATGTTTTCCAGGTTCACCCAAGTTGTAGCATGTATTAGTACTTCATTCTTTTTTTGTGGCTGAATAATATTTCCTTATATGCATATACCAGCCTTTTTATTCATTTATCCATTGATAGGCATTTGGATTGTTTCTACTTTTGAACATTGATATTATTGCTGCTCTGAACATTTGTGTATAAGGACTTGAGTACCTTTTTTTAGTTCTTCTGGGTATGTACCTAGGAGTGGACTTGCTGGGTCATATATCAATTTTGACGGGGAATACCAAACTGTTTTCATTAATGGCTGACCTATTTTACATTCTTATCAGCAATATATAACACTTAGCACTTTCCCAAGTTCACTTTTTTTTTTTAGAAAACTTATAGCGACTTTTTTTTTAAAGATATTATTTCATTATTTTTAGAAAGGGGAAGGGAGAGAGGCAGAGAGGGAGAGAGATATCAATGTATGGTTGCTTTTCACCTGCCTCTAGCCACAGACCTGACTGGAGACCTGGTTTGCAACCTTGTTATGTGCCCTGGCTGGGGAATCGAACCTGTGACCTCTGGGTTCGCAGGCCAGCCCTTTTAATATCTCAAAAATCACATCTCAGAGTCAGAAAACTCCTTTGCCATAGATTCCATAAGACAAACATAAGGAGAAAGGCCTTTTACCATCTGGGTACCACCCAAGCCTTCTATTTTTGGTACAAAGTATCTATCTGGAACCTGTGAATAGGTAGGTTATGTTACATGGCAAGGGGGCTTTGCAGATATGATTAAGGATTTTGAGATGGGGAGATTATCCTGGATTATCTGATAGGCACAAAGTAATCCCAAAAGTCCTTATGTTTGACAGAAAAAGCAGGAGAGTCAGAGGCAGATTCAAAGATGCTTTGTTGCTTTTTTTGAAGAAGGACAATAGGTCATGAGCATGCAGGTGGCTTCTAGAAGCTGGAAAAGCAAGAGAACGTTCTACCCTGGAGATTCCAAAAGGACACAGCCTTCTGACCCCTTGATTTTAGATTAGTGAACCCATTTTGGACTTCTGACCTCCAGAACTATTAGATAATAAATGTGTGTTGTTTTAAAACACGAAATTTGTGGCAATTTGTTACAGCAGCAATGAGAAGCCAATTAAACATTTCTAATTAGGTCAATATAAGAGGTCTGTCCTGAAAGTATCAGCCACACAAACTTTTAATTATGTTGACCCTGGGTGGATAACTTTTGGGACAGACCCTGTATATGAATACATATATTTTCTGCAACTGGCAGTTCTTTCCCTGAACCTTCTCAGAGTATGTGAATTTTTATATTGTATAATTGAGCCCAGTGACATGCTTGATTGATGGAATTCCAGGCAAAGTGCTGGAGATGTTTTGCGATGGGCCAGAGTCATCTTAGAATTCTGTCAGAGAAGTGGGAAAGTTCAGATGCCTGCAGTCCCTGGGGTTATGGGGCCTAGACATGTTCAGAGAGGCTCAGAGAGGGTTCCTGTTCTTCTCAGTCCTTCAAGATGACCTTCAATAGGCTTCAGTTATATCGACTACTCAGGCCTCTCCACCTCAGGGCCAGTGTCCAACTTATTACGATCTCCGTGGGGATGGGTTCACTGAATGACTTGGCCCCGTCTCTTTTCTTTAACAGATGTGGTGCAAGCCCTCCCATAGACCCAACCTTAGGAAAGCCATCTTTGAGCTCAGAGCTGGTCCTGACCAGTGTTTTTCATGCTTTTGCAGTAAGAACACCAGATTGAAAGTCAGAATGGGCCCTGGCTGGTGGCTCAGTGGATGAGGTGCTGGCCTGCGAACCCAAAGGTTGCTGGTTCAATTCCCAGCCAGGGCACATAACCAGGTTGCAAGCTAGTTCTCCAGCCAGGTCCATAGCTGGAGGCAGGTGAAAGGCAACCATACATTGATGTCTCTCTCCCTTTCTGCTTCCCTTCCTTCCCCTGTCTCTAAAAATAATAAACATCTTTTTTTTAAAAAGTCAGAATGTTTTTGCTTGATTCTTGAGTCTGCTTATTAGCTCCTGCCAGAAAAGGATAGAGCCTCCCTGTGCGTGAGTTGCATTACCTGTAAAATGGGGTAATATTTACCTTACTAGAATTATTGTTCAGATAAAAGGAAATAAACATGCAAAAGCTGTAAGTATCCTGCATTTTAAAGCACCTCCATACTCAGCAACTAAAAGGAACAAATTATTGATATGTGCAACATAATGGATGGTAAGCACCAGGAGCAAAAAAATAATAATAAAAAGCAACTATATGTACGTATCATATAATTCCATTATGTGACATTCTGGAAAAGACAACACTAGAGGAACATAAAGAACATCAGTAGTTTCCAGAGGCTGCGTGTTAGGCACCGGGGTGGGGTGTCAAGATTGGGACCAGAGAACTTTTTTGCAGTGACGGAAATGTTCTATATTCTGACTGGTGGTTGCACAACTGTATATGTCTATCAAAACTCACAGAACTGTATGCACACCTCAAAAAGATGAATTGACTGCAAGTTATGTATCAACAAACTTGACTTTTTAAAAATTGAAGGAAAATGCCCTACAGTATAATGTATTGTGTGTGTATGTAAAAAAAAAATATATATATATATATATATATATATATATATATATATATATATATAGCCATTTGGGGCAGGATCTAATGCACTGAGCACTCAATCAACAGCCTAGTGCAAATTTTTGGTTTCTGGGTCATGTTGTTCATATAGTGTAGAACATGATTTTCTGCTAATACAGCATGCTCATCCGCTTGCAGCTTTAAATTTTAATTGGAAGGATACTGAGCTCTTCCTTCTAAAAAGTTGCAGGATGGCCCTGCCTCAGGGAACAAGGGAAGCCCCCTGATGAGGCCGGTCTGGACTAGCAAATAACCTAGAAACAGAGAAAACACGCGTTAGTCGCCAACCCGGAGAAGCAGGGCAAGCCTATCAGAGGTCAGTATGCTGATAATAGACAGTATCTTGGTTTGGAGGGAATTTCTAGCTCTGGATATTAAATTTCTGTAGTTCAGGCTGGTCCTAAGAGCTTAATTAAAACACTAGTTAGAGACGTCTGAAGGCTAAGGCGTGGGAGTCGCAGCACAGACTGACGCACCAAATCGGCACCTGCCCAAGAAATCCCCCTCCCCTGCCGCCCACCGACGCGGCCCGCGGGCGAACTCCCTTCTTATTGGCCACAGCCCGGCTGCCCCGGCGCCCCGTGGCCCCGCGACGCCTGCTACTATAAAGGGCGGGCTGTGCCACCTGCGGGCTGATCCAGCCCCCGCCCTCGGCGCCACAGGTGAGTAGGGTGGCCCCATCCTTTAAGGACAAGGACCGTCATCTCGGATTTGGGGGTGCGGTGTGGGTCAGGGGCGAAATCACTCTCCAGGGGAGGTAAATTAAATGCTCTAGGGGAATTGGGCTGGGAAGTGGGCGTTTTACCCTAGTGGTCTCTCCTCTTCTTTCCTCCTCCTGCCTTTGGGATAGAAAAGGCACTATTTTTGAGGGTCTGTTTTGTGCCAGAAACAGGCTCTTCACACTCATCTCACTGTCAGGTAATTAACTCTTGCATTTTATATATGAGGAAACGGAAGTTCAGAATGAAACCCAATTCAGCGGGATTCCTCTGTTAGCAGAAACGGACCATTCTTCCTCCTCTTCCTCTCTGTCAAATGGCAACTTTTATCTTCCTTCTCCTCTTATAAAGGAAAGGGAGCCTCAGATGCAACATCTCTTAGCATCCTGCCTCCCTTAGCATCTCCTTTCCATCCCAATACAGGACTAAGAGTTTGGGTACAAGGTTGTAACTGACAAAGTCCGGGTAAGCTTAACCTTGCCTGTAACCATTTGGTGTTCAGAAGTTTAAAATTAACTCCCCAACTCTAGTTGTCTTGGGGAAAAAGGCCCAGAGTTAAACTTTATGACCCATAAAGTTTCTGCCTATGCATTCATTCTCAAAGAAGGATGGAATTCACTGATTTGGTTTAAAGGTAGATATGAGCACAGCTGAAAGTAACTATGAATGCTTTCGTGAAGCTATGACCTGTGGTCTATGAATTTTACCACTGGAGTTCATTCGTACATGCTATTATCGTATTAGATTATTTTAGAGTGGGGATATGTCTTCTATTTCCATTTTCTTTGCCAGTGTCTTTATTTTCTGTATTAATGTTTTTCAGGGAAATTGTTTTCTTTTGTATTTCATCTTCATGTTCACTCTCTTTTTCTTCTCCTATTTAGAAAAGAAAATCAACATTCTCTGGAGAATTCTCTCCTTCCGCACCAGTCCTCCCCAAAGCTTTTGGTTCTATCTTCAAACAGCATGCATGCTTTCAAAATACTTTAATTTGATAGTGTTTTGTGTTTCCTGGGTCAGATCAATTTAAATTACATTTGGTACTGATTAAACTAAGGGGAAAGAAAAATTAGTTAATGTATACATCTTGTTATCTACCAAAGAGCTGTTGATCTTCTGCCCTCCTTCTTGGTGTATCTTCCTTATTCCCGATGGTACATCCTGCACACCAGTGCATCTTTTTATACTAGGAAATATAGTAGGAGAATGACTCCTCACATCCCACAGAGAATGGGAAAATACCAGTTGGAGTTGACCTGTTGAAGTTTTGCTTTAAAAAGAAAATATGTACTTCTTGATGAGACATGGATTCAAACTGGTGTGACCCATTTGACACTTGGTAGTATGGATGGGCCAGAAAGCATCTCCAATCATCTTCAGAGTCTCATGGGATACCTGTCATGGGGCGGGGAAGTAGGAGATTGGGTATACGTTTCAGATATAATAGCTGTATTGATTGGAAACTCTGTCGCTCCTCTTCCCCCTCCCTCATACATAAGTCAGTGAATTCCTTGGAGAAATATGGTCTTCCTTGTTTTGAATTTTTACTTCTCTTACACTCACTGCAGTACTTTATACATATAAATGTGCCTGAATTGAAATGTCACTTATTTTACCATTAATGTTTGGAAGCATAGGAAAATCAATATTATTATTGAGTTTAATTGGTTTTAAAGCATTGACACAGAGATAGTTTTAGTTGTAGAAAGTAAGTGGACACAATTAACTTTGCAGACTAGAAAGTTAAGTAGCATGCCCAAGATCATACTGATAAACATCAGACCAGTGATTAGATATGTCTGATTTCACATTCCAGGTATTTCCTTACACCATTTTGCCATGTAAATAAAGTGCCAAAGTAGAAAGTAGTTCATCTAAGAAAGTAGCTTTCAGCTAGGTACCATAACTTTTATCTTACCTCTGTGTATCTGAATGTATTTAGGGTAATCCCAGTGAAATCAGATCCATGTGATAACATTCACATGTTCAGAGACAGTCTTACATGTGTTCTCACATTCTCTGGTTGTTTGTGCACAGGTTAATTTCTCTAAGCTTCAGTTTTCTCATTTATGAAGTGGGTATAATTCCTATCCCCTCCAATCAAGATTTTATGAGAATTAGATGGGATAATATTAGTACATGATAGTTATAGACAGTTGACAAATGTTAGTTTCTTACTCACCTATTGGATTGCTAAGAATGGTTGGAACCTGCCATCACAGAGTGGGGAATTTCTTATCTTCATACTCTCTGAACTTATATGCAAAAGTCCTTTAACTTAGCACATACCTGACAAATATTTGTTAAACGAAGTTCCAAAGGAATCATAAAGACTGAATTCTGGAACAGAAAATTGTATCTCATTGGCAAGTTTAGTAGCGGACTATAGTTTATGACCATACGGTTATACCTGCTTCCAAGCCAGGTGAGTCTTCTGGGCCCGCCTTTTATAAGGGACCTCAAAATATTGTACAGTATGAGTTAAGAAAACAGCTTTATGGAAGAAAGAGAAAACTAAAGGGCTTTCTGGTCAGAAAGACAGAATTGCATAAAGCCCTTTATTTTGCATTATCCTATAGAAAAACATGTCAAACTCAGGACTTTAGCCTCCAATTAAACAGGCCATAATCCTTGGATGGGATTTGGATAGACATGAAAGATCAACTCCAAACTCCCCTACGTTACCCTGCCTGCACACAGCTTTTTAAAAGAATCTTGCCCACTTATCTTGCCTAAATGATTCCTCACTGCTCTGCATTGGTTGGTTATATCCTCATCTTTTTCTTTAACTTCCTTACCTATTCCTTCCCCTCCTTTTCTTTAAGATCCATTTCAAACACATCTTCTTTAGTAAAACATCTCTGAACATATACCCAAATAACTTATCCACTGACATCACTTATTTTTCTGCATTGTCACCTCTCTCTACCAGACCTTCAGTTCCCTGAGGGTAGGGACCCTATTTCTATCTCCCACAAAAGTTTCACCTTCCCAACACACACACACACACACACACACACACACACACACACACCCTCAGTGGGACTTACAATCATATTGCTCTTGTAGGCCATTGTTGAAAAGGCTTCAGGTCCCATGACCTACAGGATTCAGTAGGCAGAAAGGAAAGGAGATACAGAATACAAAATCAGAATTCTCTCAGCTAATGGTTATCCTTCCAGGCCACATGTGTCCACAGCTGCCCAGGCTTGTGAATGAACTTAGGTGAGAAATGGAAGACTTTGTTCTTGTTCTGAAGGACCTGGCTGCCTTGTTAGAAGACAAGGCTTGTATGAGTAAAACAATTGGTGAAAACATTATAATAAAGAGCTAAAATTTTAGGGAGGAGAGCAGGTAGGCTTTCATAGAGGAAGGGCACCCAGTTCAGGCTGCCAGTCAGGAAGATGGCAAGAAGTTTCAGTCATGCCCCGAAAGAAGGATTAGGAGAAAAAAAGGAAACCACTAACATGTATTGTATACTTATTATATTCTAGGCACTATGTCTGGCAAAGTTTTATCTTATTTTGGCCTCTTTATAGCCTTGCAAAGCATAGAAGCATGTCTGTGTTTTACAGGTGAGGAAACTAAAAGTCGGTTAGTGTTATCAAATATTGTCTTAGTTTAAAAAATTATCAAATATTGTCTACTTTGTACTTTTTAGAACTTTCCCTATATTTGCATACTTTATTTTTGGAGAAGTACACCAAATTCATCATGATTGAAGACAATAAGGAAAACAAAGACCATTCTTTAGAAAGAGGAAGAGCAACTCTCATTTTTTCTTTGAAGAATGAAGTTGGAGGACTTCTAAAAGCACTGAAAATTTTCCAGGTAAGCGCTCTCCATATTTCTATATCAAACTCTCTAAAACAGGTCTCTAAATTTATATTTAAAATATAGGATACTGTGAATTCTTCAAAGATGGGCTATAGAAATTTCTTGAGCACTTAAATTTCTAAATTATTGCTTAATCCTAACAAATGGGCAAGAGATGAAAACAGTTTACAGAAGAGGATATACAAATAGCTGATAAAGAAAAGGAGGAAGAAAGACAATATATTTTGGAGAAGTAGATTTTAATTTTATTTTTATTTGAAAATATTAAAATTTTAATGATATTATCTAATGATGTATTAATAATACAGTTCATGGTATTCCTATATAGCAAAATAGCAGACTTTTACAAGAACGCTGTTCTCTATTGGCAAAGCGTCAATGCATTTGACACTTAAGTGTACTTTTGATATAAGGGCAAAATGATATAATGTGTAGGGAAACAATCTGGCAATTTATATTATGATTACATGTTTGACCTGCTAATTCCACTTCCATAAATCTATCTTAAGGAAGTAGGGATCAGTGTGGCAGACCATGAATGTTTATTGAGTACTTATTATGCACCAGGTACCCTGCTAGATACTAAGGATGCAGATCTGAACAAAGTAGAAAAGAGTGCCTGCCCTCACAGTGTGTATAATCTGGTGGGGAACACAGACACTACACAAATAATTATAGGAAGTAAATAATTACATGTATATAAAGTGATCTGAAAGAGAAGTACCAGGTACTACGATAGCATCGAATTGGGGGACCTAACTTGAGTCTGGGACACAAAGATTCATTTATAACAACTAAATATTGTAAACAAAGTACTTGTCCTGCCCTATCTGGTGTGGTGCAATGGATAGGGCACCGGCCTGTTAACTAAAGGTCACCAGTTTGATTCCCAGTCAGGGCACATCCCTGGGTTGTGGGTCATGTCCTCAGCCGGGGGTATGTGTGAGAGGCAACCAATCCACGTTTCTCTCACACATTCTTGTTTTTTCCCCCCTTTTTCTCCCTCCCTTCCTCTCTCTCTAAAAATAAATAAATAAAATCTTAAAAAACCAAATTATTTGTTTTAAGGTAGGTGACAGGTTAAATTATGCTACTGGAACATCTAGACCACCTGAGCTCAAATCCTTGCTTTGTTACTTATTAGCTGGGTGATCATGGACAAATTAATAAGTCTCTTTGAGCTTCAGTCTTTACATTTATAAAACAAGAACCCTACCTATCTCAAGGGGTCATTGTGAGAATTAATAGAGTTAGTATGCATAAGTGCCCAGGATAGTTCAAAGTACTTGATCAGCAAATATGAGTTATTTTGAAAATGAAGTTTATAGCCATATAGCATACTATTATGTAGCCATTTGAAATAATACATCACATAGCTAGACACTTAAAATATAGACAGTCAGATGGGTTTGAAAAACATCCTTTTTCCTACCCTACACATTATATCTTCAGTCCCACTCCTGGGAGGCAACCTCTTAATTGTTCTTTTGGTGGTGAGTTTATAAAATACAAATAGTGCTCTCATATCTCTCTTTGAGTTATCAACTTTACACAACATTAATTTACTCTCCTCCTCCCTCCTTTCTCCCTCCTACTCCTCCCCAAATTTGATAATCAGGTAATTATTTCAAGCTAGCCAATTGATTACCTTGGGTCTTTAAATAATATACATATACTGCTTCCTTCAACTTTCTTTTTTATCTTATTTTCAATCAGAATACTTGTGCATGATTTAAAAAGTCAACTCACACTATAAAGCTCGTAAAGAAAACAGCAGTCTTCTGCTTCATCTCTCTTCATCCCTCAGTTCCTCGTAAATTTTTGTTAACCTTATGTGCAGAGGGTTGAGTTGATCCTACTTGTTAAATTGCAGGTACACTATCCGCAGTGATATACACAGCCTTCTGTTTTATGGCATTGTTCCATTCACTCCACATTTCTTTCTTCTGATAGATAGCTACTCTGTTTGATATGTATGTACATTGAATTTTTAACGTGTACTCTAGACTATGTAGAGTTTTGTGCTAGTAATTTACATTAATGTGTTATTGGATAATACACTTTGTCTTTCACTCAACACTGTTTTGAAGACCTACCCATGCTGCTGTGTGTTTATCTAACTTCTGCATAGAGTTCTGGGTGTGAATCCTCCCATTTTACGTATCCTCAGCCCTATAGGAGGTAACCAGTTTCAAGGCTTTCTAGTACTTACTTTCATATTTATAAATAGTCTGCTTATTCTGCTGCTATTTCTTGATTTTTTCAATTATAGGTACTATTTATTTCCTATAGGAGAAGTAAAGATTTAGCTTTCTTGACACAACCTCAAGTCCTCCTCCCTTCATCTTCTTGATGTAGTTATGTGTCAGTTTTTGGCTTTGCCAGTCTTCAGAATTTTCATTATTAAGATGATGTAAATCTTGTCCAAAGAAGATCCATATTACCCATTATCTTGACTCTTTATTTCTTGTAAAACACAACTGCAAATTGGTGTTTAAGAGCACAGAAGATGAGGCCCTGGCTGGTGGCACAGTGAATAAGGCACCAGCCTGCAAACCCAAAGTCTGCTGGTTCGATTTCCCAGCCAGGGCATATAACCAGGTCGCAAGCCAGGTCTCCAGCCAGGTCTGTAGCTGGAGGTAGGTGAAAGGCAACCATACATTGATGTCTCTCTCCCCCTCAGTCTTTCTATCTTACCCTCTCTCTAAAAATAATAAATACAGTCTTAAAAAAGAAAAAAAAAGAGAGCATGACAATGGAGCTCTGGCACCTACTAGCTGTGTGCCTTTGGGAAGAAACTGCTTAACCTCTCTAGGCCTCTATCTATAATTGAAATATCTGATAGGGAATGTCTTACTTACTAATCCTATTTTAACTGAATTTTCCTAGATCTTCTTGCCTTAATTTTTCATCCAGATGGATTTTGAAATCATTTAGTTTTATGTCCTCACCAAACTCAATCAAGGCATTGATTCTGATCACTTTAAATTTATAGATTAATTTAGGAAGAATGGACATTGCATTTTTTTCTCAAGAAACATCATTTGGCTTTATATTCATTTAAGTTGTCATTCAGAAAGTATTTAAGAATATATTTTACTGTAAAAATTCATAAGAAATAAATTTAATAAAGCTCTTTTTTTATTCTTATCAACTGGCTTCCTTCTGTTGATTCCATGATAAATTCCATGTCCCAGGCAGGATTAACCCTGCCTATTTCAGTTTCCCAACATCCATGACACTTGTTCTTTCTTTTTGGTTCATATTCCCTGACAGTTGTCATCTCATCCCTACCTTTGCTCATATAGTTCTCCTGGAACTTTTTTCTTCCCTGGGCCTTCCTTTTCTGTCTATACTTTAAGACTCAGGTCAGTTCCTATCTGCTCATAGAATCTCTTACTGTCTCTAACCTATGATGCTTTTTCCCTTTGCTAAACATTTTCTGTACCTGAATGCTCACCACTTGCATTTTCTCTCGTCCTTTTGTGTGTTAGACAACTAGGCTATAAACTTGTATGTCTTATCTTTCATGGTGTGCTTCACCGCCCTCACCTGGCTACACAGATGTTCAGTAAGTTCACTTAGATGAAAGTGGTTGGTATTGGAGATCATCTACTCCAACCTTTTCACTTTTTAGATAAAAAACTGTTGGATGACTGGTTATTATGTTTCATTATCACGTCATCAGCGCTTTTCCTCAGCTACTCAAATTGGTAAGAGAAAATCCTTTCCTCCTGTAGGTGAGCACATATGGAGCTTAGAAATTTGAGGTATTAATTACTCTGTGTTCAAGCTGTCCCCCTAGTTTTATTTGCTGCATTTTTGCAAAGAAATCTTTTCTAGAAGACTAAGGGCAGCATCACTTTTTGAAAACTGGCCCTTATTGGTAAGAATTTTCAAAATATTTTTTTTATCTAGGAGACTTGGTATTTTTGTTTGAAGGCTAATCAACTATGGAAATCCAATAAACTTCTAGTGGGTGTTATTTGTTTCTGGAGGGTGTGATGAATTTTTAAAAGTTTCTTGAATAGTACCTAATATTGCCCTGACTGCTGTGACTTGGTTGGGAGTTGGCCCACAAAGTGAAAGGTTGCCAGGTGAATTTTGGGTCAGGGTACATACCCAGGTTGTGGGTTAGGTCCTGGAGTCCCAGGCATGGGCATGGCATGTAAAAGAGGCTACCGATCAATGTTTCTCTCACACATTGATGTTCCTCCCCCTTTCTTTCTCCCTTCCTTCCCCTCTCTCTAAAAATAAAAATTTAAAAAATCTTAAAAAAAATAGAATAGTACAGGCTGGGGGAGGTTAGGGGTGGAGGGATCAAGCAAGAAAGAGAAAAGACTCATGGACATGGACAGCAGTGTGGTAATTGCAGGGTCCGGTGGGAGGGGATGGGTAGTGGAAGAGGGTATGGGGGATAAATGGTAATGGAAAAAATACAATAATAATAATAATAAAAAAGAATAGTACCTAATGTTTAGGAGGAATATTTTGCTATTTGCATCACTGAAAACATCTTTTTCTCTCTCTCTGACCATTATGACAAGTGTAAAATTGATTTCTGGTGGTAATGAAAGTAATCTGTTCAGAGACAGCTACTGTTTGAGACACAGTTATAGATCAGCTTCACCTTCTGCTTTGCACAGGAGAAGCATGTGAGCCTGTTACATATTGAGTCCCGAAAATCAAAGAGAAGAAACTCGGAATTTGAGGTTTTCGTTGACTGTGATATCAATGGAGAACAACTGAATGATATTTTTCATCTGTTGAAGTCTCATACTAATGTTCTCTCTGTGAATCCATCTGATCATTTGACTGTGAAGGAGGATGGTAAGTTTGAAGAGTAAAAATAATGCTCAGAAGATTTAGTATATAATACATGCCTCATTTTTTTTTTATTAAGATTTTATTTATTATTTTTCAAAGAGAGGGTAAGGGAGAGAGGCAGAAAGGGAGAGAGACATCAGTGTATGGTTGCCTTTCATCAGCCTCTAGCTACAGATTGGCTGGAGACCTGGCTTGAAACCTGGTTATGTTTCCTGGCTGGGAATCAAACCAGCAACCCTTGGGTTTGCAGGCTGGCGTCTTATCCATTGTGCCACCAGCCAGGGCTCATCTTTTTTTTTTTAACTGTATTTATTTATTTTCTTTAAAAAATTTTTATGCTTCAGTTAAAGTTGACAGTAAATATTATTTTGTATTAGTTTCACATGTGCAGTATAGTGGTTAGACAATCACATACTTTACAAAGTGTTCACCCCAATATTTTCAATACCCACCTGGTACCACACATAGTTATTACAATATTATCGACTATATTCCCTATGCTGTACTTTTATTCCTGTGACTATTTTGTGACTACCACTTTATACTTCTTAATACCTTAATCTTTGCACTCAGTCCCTGCCCAATCTTATATTTATCTTGAAGGATGAAAAAAAAAAAAAAGTCTCTTTAAATTGATTATAGTCTGTTAGTGCAGGGAACACAAAATAGAATTTCTCAAAATTCTAAATAAAAATTATAAGGCAATATTTTATCAAGTGTGAGAGAAGTGAAAAGAAAACCTTGAGTATGCAAAAGAATTCAGAATAGTTAGAAATTGATTGGTATCTCCGTTTCCATATCATGAAGCATATCTTGATTTCACAAACCTCCAATGAACAATCCCAGGGCTTAGAATCTAGCACATATTAAATGAATTTGTTGAGAATGTTGACAGTTGTTGGCAACTATGATGTGAAGTACACCATGTACAACATTCTTCTCTGTTCCCACCTCCACCAGAAGCAAATAAAAAAGCACTAAAGCCTTCTAAGGCTTCAGATACTCAGGTAGCAAAAATATAGGCTAAAATCTTCAACTGTGAAAAAAAAAATCCTGTTGTTTACTTGGGGCAAAAGACAAATGGATAATCCAGCCATGTTTTGTAGATGGTGCTCAATTAAAAACAATCCCTTCCACCCTGGCTGGTGGCACAGTGGATGGGGGGCCAGCCTGCGAACCCAAAGGTTGCTATTTCGATTCCCAGCCAGGGTACATAACCAGGTTGCAAGCCAGGTCTCCAGCCAGGTCTGTGGCTGGAGGCAGGTGAAAGGGAACCATACATTGATGTTTCTCTCTGTCTCTGCCTCTCTCCCTTCCTCTCTCTCTGGAAGTAATAAATAAAAAAATCTTTAAAATAGTAATCCCTTCCAGTCACGTCACAATATTGAGGGTGTAATCAGGGCTAATACTCACCTGTTATGTAGTTGTATGGCTGTATGAATTATTAACATATTGATATACTTCCATTTTTGGCCGGCAGGTAGCTGTTAGTGCTTTCCACCTTGCCTGAAGCCTGTGTGCCCCAGTTCCTCCCCTTGGAGTCCCTTGCTTGTCACAAACTTTGTGACAGGGTTAGCTCCTGGCAGAGCAGGAGCCTAGGACTTTGCTTGTATCTATTTCAAGTGATATGATTGGAGCCCTTGTTGTATTTGCTGTTAAATCCCTTGATTATCACTTCTGGGCTCACTTGAAAGGGCATTTGACTGAAGCAAGAAGGCTTGTGTTCCAGTGCTCTCCCCTCTGTTAGGGAGGGATAAGTTACCTTGGTAAACTACTTTACCTTCCTGGACTTTGATTACCTTATCTTTAAAATTAAGAGTTTTGCTTTGTCTGGTGTGGCTCAGTGAATTGAGTGCCTGCCTGTGAACTAAAAATTCACTGGTTCGATTCCTGGTCAGGGCACATGCCTGGGTTGCGGGCCAGGCCAGGTTCCTGGTTGGGTGCGTGAGAGAGAACCAATCTTTCTTGCACATCAATGTTCCTCCCCCTTCCTTCCCCTCTCTCTAAAAATAAAAAATATATATTCTTTTAAAATTAAGAGTTTTATAGAGGCTAAACAGTTCAGCTGATATTTAGGGAATACCAACTTATATCAAACATTTCTACTAAGAAAAAAATATATATAGTATATAGTATATATATAGTATATAGTATATACCCTACCCTACCCTGGAGTTCATCCCATTTTATTTTTGTAGAGACAGATATATTACAGGCACATTATATGAAAACACATAGAGAAAGCTGTTAGAAAATTAAAAACAGTGTTCCGGAAACCTAGATGACAGAGAATTAGCTCCACCTACAGAGTCAGGGAAGGCTCCTTTGATTTGGGCCTTGAGAGAGGAGAAGGATATTCTTAGGAAAACAGAAGGATGGGTGGAGGAAAGAGTGGGAGTGGGATAGGTGTTTCAGGCAGAAGAACAGCATATGCAAAACGTAGAGTCTTATGAGGGACTGGATGCCTGGAGGTTGGTGAGAAGATCAAAGTGGCAAAGGTATAAATGGTCTCTAAGATCCTTTTCATCCACAAAAATGAACGTTCACATTTCATATTAAATTTGCACCGTGGTCTGTACGTACATCTCTATTCTTCTTTTTTAGGGAGATTAAATACGTAGCTTAAATTTTTTTTGGAACTTTTGGTTTATTAGCAAAGTATAACATGTCTCCAATGCTTAGGAAATCAAGGTTTGTACAGTTTAAGCTAAAAATTTTTGAATAATGTTTACTTATTAGAAATAGAGAAGTTTACTTGTATAAATTTTGCCTCAGTGTGCAAGCTGAAACTCAAAATCTCATCTAAATGAATTTGTAACTTTCTTAATTTCTTTTTCCTTATTGCCTTAAGATTGTTTCTTTGGCTGTTAGTGGTTTTCATATTTTGCAGGTATGGAAATGGTTCCTTGGTTTCCAAAGAAGATTGCTGACCTGGACCATTGTGCCAACAGAGTGCTGATGTATGGGTCTGAACTAGATGCTGACCATCCTGTAAGTATTTTTAATAAATAGTTTCATGAAAATAATTCAAACCAAACAAAAAATTAAGGGTAACTTTTCCATTTTTGGAAAAAGTGCTTTTTCTAGACTAAATGGGATCTTGTTTTCATTTGGATTCAGGCTGTTTAGTAGTCCTCCATGTTGGTAGAATTGAGACTAATTGCCTAAAGAGTATCTAACTTCACTGGATCCAAGGCATCTGTTCAACGCCTGACATTCCTATTATTGAGAGCTATCTAAGAGTTACACTAAAATAAAGACAGTTTCTGCAGCCAGTTTTCATTAAAATAGGCATGGGTTATTGGACAGGGGAGTAAAAGTAGGATGGAATAAGACATATCACCCATGCTGCCCACCATAATTGGATTACTAGGTAGTAGATGAACTAGGAGGTTGTTTCCTAGGAATTATATGGGGTACAGTACAGGCACAAGTATTTAGCCAGAGTATTAGGATTGCTTATGGAGCCCTAGGATCCTGGGAGGGGAGGAGAGAAGGGAGTGCAATACCAGGGCTTTAACCTGGCTTCTGGTACTTACTAGCTCTGTGACCGTATACTGCCTTAGACAGCCCCTAGACAATCCATCCATGTACTCTATAATATCTTATTGAGTGGCTGTTGCAATTTACAAATTATTATACCTGCCAGGGACCTTGCAGTCCAGTTGACAAGATGAAGCACACATACAGATAAACACATACAAAATTAAAATGCGAAAAGTGTGCTGGGTGGCATGAACAAATTGCTTTAAGATACGCACAAGAGAGCAAACACTTCTAGCTAAAGAGATGAGTTGATTAAGAAAAAAACCTTACTCTTAGATAAAAGCTTGCATTTAACTAGCTAGGATAGTGCTTTTATTATTCAAACCATTTTATTTTTGGAGCCACTATGGTAAGGTTTGTATCTTTGTATCTATAGTATCTTGTATTTTGTACCTGCCATAGTATAAAGCTGTTATATAACATTGACTTTAAAATAAAAATGATCATAAATTTCTAAACAATGCTTGCTCAAAATAACAGTTATATAGCTCTTTAATATAATAGCTTGGGTAATAATAAAAACACTTCCCAAATAGCATTTGTCAAGTACGTTTTAGTATGAATACTGAAAACCTTTCCTTTAATTATCAGGGCTTCAAAGACAATGTCTACCGTGAAAGGCGGAAATACTTTGCAGACTTGGCTATGAACTATAAACAGTAAGTGTATTATAAAAATGACGTACCCAACTTTCAAATAGTAAAATCAATGAAGGGAGTAAATGGTGCTCATTTAGTAAATAGAGAATAAGGTAAATGCTACTGTTTATCGGGTGCTAATTCAAAGTAACACCTTCCCTTTATCTCATTAGTGGAAACCCCATCCCAAAGGCTGAATTCACTGAAGAGGAGATTAAGACCTGGGGAACTGTGTTCCGAGAGCTGAACAATCTTTACCCAACCCATGCCTGCCGCGAGTACCTTCAAAACTTACCTTTGCTTTCTAAATACTGTGGGTATCGGGAAGATAATATCCCACAGTTGGAAGATGTTTCAAACTTCTTGAAAGGTAATAAGCTAGTTAATTGTTTTTTTAAGGGGAATGTTGAACTCGGTGTGGATCCTGACAGAATTTTTAACAGAGGAATAAAATCCAGTGATACGGGAGATCAGAATTTTCCTGTCCTCTGTCCTGGAGTATTAGAGCCTACGTTGGGCACCACAGTTGAAGAGGAACCATCATAATCAGGATATGAGTAGAAGAAAATGAGCAGGGGATTGGAAAGTGTATCATATGAATAAAATCTGAAGGACCCTTAAGGTGTTTAACCTGGAGATTTAAGAGACTTTGTAGCTTTATTTAAGTATTTGAAGGTCATCTAATGTAATAGCAGGGTTACTATGTGGTTCTAAGGTAAAGGGCAGTTGAGTAGAAACTGCAGGCTTTTGGCTGGAAATGGAAATGGAACAGGCTCATGAGGTGGTTAGTTCCCTCTCCCCAAAGGTGCTGATACAAAAGTTCCACACTTACTGGTCAGGGAGCAAGCTCTTGGGGGAGACTTGGGTAGCCGATCTGCAGCCCCTTTTCACATTAAGATGCTATTATTTTCCCACAGAAGAAGATGTGCTAGTAGAGGCATAATAAATAAAGGATAAAAAGAAGTTTGTTCTTTTTAGATCTTCACACTTATTTGTGAAGATCTCCTTATTTGTTCTAACTAGTATAGGACATAAAGTGATCAGTGATCTCCAGGGTGTCCACCATGTAAGAAAAAGAAATACCCTCTTTGATATCAGTGGATTAGAAACTTAGGGAACAAAGAGAAATTGTGTTTTTGACTCAAAGTGAGTTTTAGTTTATTTCCATCATGACCTGAAGTTACTATCTTTGCACTTTTAACGTAGGTTGTTATAAAAATCTGCATACTTATTCAACTCCATAATTCTCATTCCATTATACACACAAGTAGAACTAAATAGTTTCCTATTAGGAAACTATTAGGATGATATTGTTTTTACAAGGGAAGGACTTATGTAAGTGGTTCCACAAACACGAGATTTAAAAAGAGAAGTAGTGATTACAGATGACAGAGAACCACTGCACATGATCTCACAAGACTTACAAAGACAAACAAACATGTGCTACAAAGTAGTCATCATTCAAATTGGACGAAATTTAGAGAGAATATTTTGTTATGGACCCAAAACTGAAAGCTGTTCATTTGGGTCTGGGGCTTGAGTTGGCTGCAGAACAGGTTACTAAAGGTGCTTCAAGGGAAAGTGTCAAAGAGAGAAACCGAAATTAAAAGACATTCCCAACAAAGCATCAGCTGTAAGAGGCTAGCTACCAGCCCTGTCAAATAAGGTAGCCACTAGGTGCATGTGATTATTAAAATAATCAAAATTGATTTAAGTAGAAATGTTACCTTCCCAGTCACACTAGCTCCATTTCAAGTACTCAGTAGTCAATTATGGCTAGTGGCTATCCTGTTGAGTAACCTAGATATAGAATATTTCTGTCCTTGTGGTTTATTTGGACCATGAAGTCTACCTGTCATACTGGGAGAATCCAAGTACAAAGCTACCGGATGTAACTGGAATACAAGAGTGTGAGAGCTTGAAATGAAGGGCAAAATGGGAACTTTAGCTGCCTACTGGAGGTACTTTTATGGTGGGCATGAATACAGTCTTGGCTCTTGGGGGAATGGAAGATTCCCATCCAGTGTAGCTAAAATAAAGAACCTACTTTATAAGAGGTAGTGCCAGCTTAAACAATAGCATAGATTTGAAAGTGGTCCTGATATCAGTGAATAGAGTCTGTCTAGGGGAAATTCTAAACCCTTTAGGGAGACAACAGGGTGTAGAATAAAGAGGTTCTCATCCTACCTGTACTATCTGCAGTGTGGCCTTGGGCACATCATTGAACCTCTGAGTCTCAGTTTTATAGTTGTTACAATGAGGAGAAACTTCAGCTCATACTGTAAACATGAAAGGAGATATGATATGTAAAAGGTGTAATTCATTGCCTGATCATGGTAAGTGCTTAATAATTATTACTTCCCTCTAGTACACATAGGATACATTTTAGTTTCATGTCCTCTCTCAACATGTAATTTGATGCCACTGGCAGGGGTAAAATGCTGCTGTACGTGGTCTGTTCTGGTGAAGACTTTTCTCTGTGTTTTCTCCCTTGTTTTGCAGAACGTACAGGTTTTTCTATCCGTCCTGTGGCTGGTTACTTATCACCAAGGGATTTCTTATCAGGTTTAGCCTTTCGAGTTTTTCACTGCACACAGTATGTGCGACACAGTTCAGATCCCCTCTATACTCCAGAGCCGTAAGTACCTCATTCATTCATTCATCAAATACCTGTGTGTAATAATGGTCTTATCTCATAAGATTTTTGTGAAGATTAAATACATTAGCACAGGTAAAACATGTACAGTGGTTCCTGGCACATAATACATGCTACATGCTCTGTAGATGTTAGCAATTATTATTATTGTTGTTGTTCTTATTTGACAAGCTAGTAGGTGACAGGTGCTGTTTGAGCATAGAGGATGTATGAGTGTATAAACTCTGAAAAAAAATTAGAAAAAAATTCCTGCCCTCATAGAATGGCTACTATCTCAGTGGGGGTGGGGAGTACAAATTAAGTACTGTCCAGATAAAGTCCAGTCATTTTAAATATAACAAGAATGGTTTGTGCAAGTTCACTGCAGCCTGGTAGTAAAGGAGAATGGACTGGAATGGACATGTCTGAACAACGATGTCGCTACTGTGTCAGTCCGTGTGGGTGGTAGATGCTGTTGAGTGAGCATGTGTACTGTGTGGCTGTCACGTTCAAAATAGCTGATAGAGTAGAGCAATGAATCTGCATCAAATTTTGGGTTAAGCTTGAGTATTCCTCTGCAGAAACTCTGGATGATTCAGAAGGTTGCTGTTATGGGCAACTGACGATTGGCAGCTTCATTGTGACAATATGCCCATTCATGCCTCACATCTTTTGCAGAATTGTTTTTTTTTTTTTTTTTTTTTTTTTGGTGAAACATCAAATCAACCAGATGACTTCGCCCCCTACAGCCCAGATTTGACACCCTACAACTTTTGGCTTTTCTAAAAATTAAAATCCCCTTTGAAAGGGAAGAGATTTAGCCCTGGCTGGTGTGGCTCAGTGGATTGAGTGCCAGCCTGTGAAACAAAGGGTCACTGGTTCCATTCCCAGTCAGGGCATGTGCTGGGGTTGCAGACCAGGTCCCCACTAAGGGGCACAGGAGAGGTAACCACACATTGGTATTTTTCTCCCTTTCTTTCTCTCTCCCTTCCCTTTTCTCTAAAAATAAATAAAATATTTTAAAAAAGAAAAGAAAGGGAAAAGATTTTGGATCATCAATGGGATTCAGGAAAATACAATGGGGCAGCTGATGGCAATTGGGGGAGCTGTGAGGTCCCCAAGATGCCTACTTTGAAGGAGAATGAGACGTCGTTGTCCTATGTATAATGTTTTTTGTATCTTGTGTCTCCTTTAATAAATGTCTCTATTTTTCATATTGCATGGCTGGATACCTTCTGGACAAAGCAAACTATATATATATGTATATTTTAGGTGATGATTAGTGCCGTGGAAAAAAATAAAGCAGGGGAAGAAGATGGAGGGGTGTGTGTGTGTGTGTGTGTGTGTGTGTGTGTGTGTGTGTTATTGCTGTTTACAAAAGGGTGCTCAGGAAAGGCCTTGCAGGGAAGGTAACATGTGAGCAGAGACCTGATTTGGCAGGGCAGCGGGGTGGGGTGATGGTGGCATGTGGATGTCTGTATGTATCAATACTCATATATGTGTGGATTTGTGAGTGGCCAAGGTTTGGGACCAAAACATTTCTTTATTTGGTTAGTGTCCTTTGTGATCCTTTGCCAAAGTAATAGAACTTGATCAATTTCAATAAATTTAAGATCAGATTTTAATTTGACTGAATAGCTGATTAATGTGTTAATGTTAAGCCTCATAGTGTGACAGACTTGTACCTTTTTTTCAGCGATACCTGCCATGAACTCTTAGGTCATGTTCCCCTTTTGGCTGAACCTAGTTTTGCACAATTCTCCCAAGAAATTGGCCTGGCATCGCTTGGAGCTTCAGAGGAGGATGTTCAAAACCTGGCAACGGTATAAATCTGAATATAACTGTATAGATCAGTAATTCTTAACTGGGGTGGGATGTGGGTATTTGTATAGTTTAAAAGTGCGTATTCAAGATGACCATTAGAAAATGCATCTTGGCTCATATTTAATTTAATTTAAATAATTTATACAACATTAAAATTGTAAGGTTTATTAAAAGGACACATGACCTTTAAATGGCAGGGGAATACTAGAGTGCAATAATGTTATCATTACTGTATCTTCTTTTTCCAGTAAAAATGATAGGTTCCCCAAAACGATGCGAATGGTATTTTTGAGTACTAGGTACAAGACATCATGTTGCAAATACAGAGGTGAGGAAGACCTGGTGCCTGCCTTCCAGGAATTTATGCACTGCTCGAGGAAAGTTATGTTAGAATGAGATGAAAAGGTGGTAGAGTAGTACAGAGTGCTCCAGGAGTGTAGAAAACTGCTTGGGGGAGGTTTCGTGGAAGAACAGCTAAACTAGGTCAGGGAAAATGACTCATATTTTCACATGCCAGGGAAAGAAGGAGTAGCACCTTGGGATGAGGGTATGGAAAGAGAGACAAGGAGATGCTTGGTGTGTCTGGGGGAATGGCAGGAAGATGGAGCAGAATGTGTGCGGGTGGGGGAAGTGGTGTGAAATGGGCTCGGTGATTAGACAGTGCTTCCCAACTTGTGGTTTGTGGTCCCTGAGGCTCTTTCCAAATCATGCATAGGTAAAAGATCCGTTCAAAGTACACATGGATTTTAATGTCGCAGGCAGAGTTTGCTGATGTGGTTTCAGATTCTACAATGCAGCTGGACTTTAAGAAACGACCCCCTTTTGAGGTTTGATGTAGTGTCAAAGAAGAGCATCCACAATGATCTGAAAAGGCTATTACAATATTCAACCCTTTTCCAACTCATCTGTGTGAAGCTGAATTTTCTTCAGATGCTTTAACCATATATGTTAGCCATTATCATTACTATTATTAATTGATATTTTGTTAAGTGACAGCTACTGTTCTAAGCTTAGGGAATGTAATATTGGGGGAAAAGAACAGATAAAATTCCTGTCTTCATGGAACTTATTCCAATGTGGGATATAGATAATAAGCAAATGAATATATATTAATATATTTTAACCAAAACACCACATTATAACAGGTTAAATACAGAGGCAGATATGAGAATCCATCAGTTTTCCAGTCAGATCTTAAATAATATCTAGCCAGGCATTAAAAAGATTTGCAATAATGTAAAACAATGCTAGTTTTCACCTTTTTGCCTTGCTTTTATTTTTATTATTTATTTATTTAAAAGAGCATATTTTTTATTCACTTCTTTAAAAAAAAAGATTTTTCATTATTTTTCACGAGAAGGGCAGGGAGAGAGAAAGAAAGGGAGAGAAACATTAACGTATGGCTGCCTTTCATCTGCCTTCAGCTACGGACCTGGCTGGAGACCTGGCTTGCAACCTGGTTACGTACCCTGACTGGGAATCAAACCAGTGACCTTTTGGTTCACAGGCCAGTGCCTATCCACCGAGCCATTGTTTTCTTTTTACATTGTTGTTGTTATTTTTCACTAAAATGTTATTTTTGTTACCATAAAATGATTTCTTATATTTTAAAATTAGTAAACACTTAAATATTTTCTCAGTTTTAATTTTAATATGATAAGTATAGCTAGCTATAACCCACATAAACACAAACCTAAGGTACTCATTAATTTTGAAGGGTATATAAGGGCTGTGGGAACAAACGTTTGAGAAGCACAGGTTTAGAACGAGGCCAGATTTTACAAACATTTGTAAGTTAGTAGGGGGGTCTTGGGCTTTCTTCCAGGATACTTTGGGCTAGGGATGAAGAGTTGTCATTTGTTTTCATTTGAGTCATTTGGGATGTGAAAGTAATATTGATGTCCTTTTGCAGTGCTATTTTTTCACTGTGGAGTTTGGTCTGTGTAAACAAGATGGGCAGCTAAGAGTCTTTGGTGCTGGCTTACTGTCTTCTATCAGTGAACTCAAAGTAAGAATTGTAAATCTTTGCACATCACCATATTCACTTAATATCATAATATCACATATATGACCTAAAAGTTTTCAGATTTGAACAACAGCTTACTATGGAATACTTAGGGTGACATTTAAGAGACCTAGTTCTCTGTTTCTTGAATACTCTGAATTATATACGTTTGTATCTTTAAAATAAAAATAAGTATTTTAAAACTTGTGCTTGCAAAATCTTATTGTTTCTTCACCATTTTTTTGTGTGCTAGCAATAAGTTCTGTAATTTTTTTTAGGGAATTCTTTGAAATTTATTATTTAGCCAATAGGGAATAAACTTAGGCTTGTTGAGTGATGGATGCGTATGGCACAAATCCAAGGCCCTGTCTTGCTCTCAAGAGCCTGCCACCCGGTAGTGGATGCAGGTCATGCACATGAATAACTAGTGCATGCAGAAAGGAGGTGCCATAATACAAAAACATTTAAGGATCCTGGTGTGTCTCCTACATGAGAAGAGTTTTAAAACAACGGAGATGATCTCGAGGCATTTACCGAGCATGGCAAGCCATTTGTTTTGCTGAATGATAGTGTGGTTTAAATAGAGCTTAGGAGATTAGTTTGGAGTTGTAGGTTGGGGCCGTTGCATTAGTAATACATTTAGAAGTGTGCTAATTTGGGGAATTGTGTGTAGAATGTGATATATGAAGATAGTATTCTTTGATTCACTAATTCTTTGTGTTCTAGCACGCACTTTCTGGACATGCCAAGGTGAAGCCCTTTGACCCCAAGATTACCTGCAAACAGGAATGCCTCATCACAACTTTTCAGGACGTCTACTTTGTATCTGAAAGCTTTGAAGATGCAAAGGAGAAGATGAGGTAGAGTCTATCTTCCCCATGCCTTAATTTTTCTCTGTAAAACATACGTCCAATAATGTTAACAAATTGCAGAAGTATGCAACTGGATAATTAGAAGCCTATTAGGTGCCTTCTGCCTGTAACATATCTTCCTTTCACAGCAAATATTTAGAGTTTGTTATTTAAATGGTAGTTGTAAACTGTGAGTTGCATACATTAAGATATTGGTTGCTTCCCATTTCTTCTTTTATTTATTTATTATTTTTTAAAAGTATATTTTGTTGACTATGCTGTTACAGTTGTCCCAATTTGTTTTCCCTTTGCTCCCCTCCACCCAGGGCCCAACCCACTTAGTTCATGTCCATGGGTCATGAGGTATAAGTTCCCTGCTTTCATCCTTTCCTCTATTATTCCTAACTTCCCCCTGTCTATCTTGTACCCACCAATTATATTTCTGAAATCCCTGAACCATTTCCTCATTTCTCCCCCTTCCCTATCCCAGCTGATAACCCTCCCAATGATCTCCATATTTATGTTTCTGATCTTATTCTGATTGTTCAGTTTGTTTTTACTTTTATTTTTTCAGATTCTGTTGTTGATAGTTGTGTTTATTATCATTTTAATGTTCATGGTTTGTTTGTTTGTTTGTTTTTTTAGCATTTTAAAAAGATTTTATTTATTATTTCCAGAGAGGGAGGAAGGTAGAGAAGCATCAATGTATGGTTGTCTTTCACCTGCCTCCAGCCATGGACCTGGCTGGAGACCTGGCTAGGGAATCGAACCAGCGACCTTTGGGTTTGCAGGCCAGCACCTTATCCACTGTGCTACCAGCCAGGGCCAGTTTTTGTTTTTTTAAAGATTTTACTTATTATTTTCGGAGAGAGGGGAAGGGAGAGAGGCAGAGAGGGAGAGAGACATCAATGTATGGTTGCCTTTCACCTGCCTCCAGTTACAGAACTGGCTGGAGACCTGCTTGCAACTTGGTTATGTACCCTGACTGGGAATTGAACCAGCAACCTTTGGGTTCACAGGCTGGTGGTTTATCCATTGTGCCACTAGCCAGGGCCTAATGTCCACAGTTTTGATTTTCTTCTTTTTCTTTAGTAAGTCCCTTTAACATTTCATATAATAATGGCTTGGTGATGGTGAGCTTCTTTAGCTTTACCTTGTCTGGGTGTTTCCCATTTCTTCAAATCAAAGAATTTATAATCTAATAGGAAAAATAAACTGCACAAATTACTATACAACAACATAAAAAGTTTTAGTGGAGATACACATGAAACATCATTCTGCATTTTGTTCAAGAGCAATTAATTTCAGCTGGGGGAACAGGGAAAGCTAATGGCATTTTAGAAAGGACACGAAGGACAGATAGGATTTAGATATGTTAATTTGTAAGCCAAGGGACAGTATAAAAAAGTAAGGAGGTGAAAAAGTATAAAAAATGTGGGATGAGCCCTGGCTGGTGGCACAGTGGGTAAGGCACCAGCCTGCGAACCCAAAGGTTGCTGGTTCAATTCCCAGCCAGGGCACATAACCAAGTTGCAAGCCAGGTCTCCAGCCAGGTCTGTGGTTGGAGGCAGGTGAAAGGCAACTATACATTGATGTCTCTCTCCCTCCCTGCCTCTCTCCCTTTCCCTCTTGCTGAAAATAATAAATAAAATCTTTTTTAAAAATGTGGAATGAAATCAAATCTATGCTTTATTAATTAGCCAAGTATGTTGTTAAGAGAGGAGGATACTTCAGGCAGAGAAACTACTTAGATTCTTACAATACTTCAAGTGAAAAAAAAAGCCTGAACTAAGATCAGAGGTTGTAGGAAAGAAAAGGACTATCCAGGCAGAATCAACAAAATATTTGGTGGAAGAGGTCCTGAGATCATATTGTGACAGTGAAGATAGATAGGGGTTGAAGACATGCTCCTCATCTTCCGGGGAGTTTCTTTTAGTTGGGGATGTAAGCCAATCACAGAACGAAGTAGCAGTAACATAAGGGCTTCCTCTAACACATACGGCACCCTTGCTTAACTAGAACAGGGGTCCCCTCCAGGTCAATCAGGTAAATCATGTGCATTTCAGCTGGCGTTCATCCCCCACCCCTGTGTAATTGTCCTGAACCGTACAGTTATTTCTAGGGCTCATGAACACGATTGCTCTTGGGAGAACCAAATGACAGTTCAGATGTTGGCTTGGTGAAGAAGGCAGAACTTCCATGTTTGGGGAAAGGGCAGAATTTAGGTCATTTTAGAGAAGGCTAGAGGAAAACATTCCAAGCAGAGAGAATGAACCTGTGCAGAAAGCAGGACTATTCCTCAGCCTTTCTCTGTGAGTGTGTGTGTGTGACTGTGTGTGTGTAAATCACAAATGAGGCGCCTGTTACTACAATATAGTTAGTGTTGTCATTTTCTACTGATTAAAGTTACTGGTATTGGTCTCCTTACTGTAGTTAAGAGATGTACAAAGTAATACGTTGTTAATAAAGTCATCCACAGGGTCTTTCCCTCATAAAGACCCTGCCAGGGGTAGATGTATGTATCCGTGATGAGTTTAGGTTTTCTACCTGTGTGGGATTCCAGGGTGCCTCTGCACATGCAGTGTAGGGAAGTGGGTCGGATTGGTTGCATTAACACCTAGATTTGTCTTTTGCCAAGTGTGTGAACTAGGTTTACTGTTGGTTTTCATTGTTTTCCCTCTAGGAATTGATTGCCTTTTATTTGTTTCTTAAATAGAGAATTTACCAAAACAATTAAGCGCCCATTTGGAGTGAAGTACAATCCGTACACACGGAGTATTCAGATCCTGAAAGATACCAAGAGCATAACCAGTGCCATGAATGAGCTGCGGCATGATCTCGACATTGTCAGTGACGCCCTTGCTAACGTCAGCTGGCTACCGAGCATCTGACTATCCTGAGAGCATCTGAGCATCAACGCACAGGCCTGCGGGCCAGCTCTTGCTTTACTTAAAGACTTGGTCTTAGAGGGATAGCAGCCAAACAATATATTTTACTTCCATTTCTTTCTTTCTTTCTTTCTTTCTTTCTTTTTTTAAGCTTTCATTTATTTATTTTTAGAGAGTTGGGAGGGAAGGAGAAAGAAATGGAGAGAAACATCAGTGTGTGGTTGCCTCTTGTGCACCCCTCACTGGAGACCTGGCCTGCAACCCAGGCATGTGCCCTGACTGGGAATTAAACCAGTGACCTGCTGGCTTGCAGGCTGGAGCTCAATCCATTGAGCCACACCAGCCAGGGATACTCCCATTTCTTAATGGTCGGTTAATCTTTGAAACTTTATACCTGGAAACTCTAGCCACCCCCAACCTTCGTTTTTTTGGTAACAGCTTTAGTGAAACATTATTGACGTACCATGCAATTCACTGACTACCTTTTTTTTTTTTTTTTTTACTAGAGAAGTTATTTGACTCAACAGATATATCTGATTCCAGCCTGATTCTATTTTTTGCAATCTTTCTTTTTTTTTTTTTTTTTAATTTTTATTTCATTACTTTTAGAAAGAGGGGAAGGGAGAGAGGCAGAGAGGGAAAGAGACATCAATGTATGGTTGCATTTCACCAGCCTCCAGCCACAGACCTGACTGGAGACCTGGTTTGCAACCTGGTTATGTGCCCTGGCTGGGGAATCGAACCTGCGACCTTTGGGTTTGCAGGCCGGCACCTTATCCACTGTGCTACCAGCCAGGGTTGCAATCTTTCTTGAGTAAGATAATCTTTATGATCACTTAAAGTACCTTCAGACGTATTATAGAGCTGGTTCATGTTGTTACCTAAATCCTCTTATTTCTATACTGTCATGCTTATCGATGAATTTGTGCCAAGCTTGATTTCATTCACACACCTAAATTTAATAGGAGACCAGCTGCTAGCATGAACAAAAGTAGAGAGGACTTTGCACATGAAGCATACCTGGTGAAGAGCAAGCAGTCTTGCTTCAAGTGTAGCATCTTGTGGGGAAATAGGAGTAGCTTCAGTTTGGAAAGGTCAGGGTATAACCTCACAACCAGACTAAGAATTTGGGACCTTATATTGTAGGCACTAGGTAGCCCCTTCCCAAGTGACGATCCTCCTTAAAACTTTCCTATGGCATTGCACGATGCTGGTTTTATTTTAGATTATCTGTTCTACTCATGTGGCCTGGGAAATTGGTGGGGTACCACTTGCAAAGTCCTGTCCTCAGACATGCAACCTCAGGTATTGTGATGGATTGTCCTAGGGTGAGCAGGAAACAGTGTTGTCAGAGGAGAGTGCCATCTGAGACGGCTGAGAAAAGCACAAAGGTAAAGTTGGAAAAGTGGTGCCAAGCTCTTGATTTGCAAGGTATCAGGTGACACCATAAATAGAAAGACAAGTCATGAGGGTAGAGGGTAGGGAAACATGGAGGAAATGGGATGTAAGAAAGGTCAGGAAGAGCATTTTAGGAATGACACTGTAATAATGCAAGGTTGGTTTTTGGGTGGTGTTAGCTGCATAGGACAAGGAATAGGTAGGCCTGATACTGTATAAACAGATGAAGCTGGACTCCTAATCCATGCTGCATATTTTTTATTTGCTCCTTTTCCTTAAGATTTTACTTATTTATTTATTTTTCAGAGAGAAGGGAAGGGAGGAAGAGAGGAAGAGAAACATCAATGTGTGGTTGCCTCTTGTACAACCCCAATGGTGATCCTCTGGTTCGCAGGCCGGCACTCAGTCCACTGAGCCACACCAGCCAGGGCTGTGATTTGCTCCTTCTCTGCCCTCCCTTCCCCAGATGAATACTCAAGTGTCTGTGTTTGGCTCTCTCCTCTCTCTCTTCTCTCTTCATGGGAAATGGCATCCAAGTCCATGACCTCAATTCCTATTCTGTATGATTTTCATATTTGTAACCTAACCTGGACACCTTTCTTGAAGGTTTGCCTCTTATTTCCAGCTGTCTACTGGGTATTTCCATCTAGATGTCCCATAAATTAGGCCAGTGTTGTACAACTATTAGTGAAATAGAATTGTGCAACGTGGCAGCCTTGCCAAGTATCTCATACTCAACAGGATCAAAAATAAACTCAGAACAACCTGAATATTATACCCCATCAGCTCCTTCTCCCAGTTTTTTGTTGATGGCATACTAAGTGTCATATTTGTAGCCAATTTTCCATTCTTAAGAAACTGTCCTTATTTTTCACATTAATAGTCAAATTAAGTATCATTTAACATGTTTTATTTCTCAGATCACTTGATCTTTTAATCCATTTTAGATCTCAGAAGAAATGGTAAAAATATTCTTAAAAATTCCTTTCATTTTATGTTATGTTAGGAAATAAAATTGGGAAAGGTAATTAATACTATTTCATATTTTTACATTATTTATAAATTTTAATAGCTGACATACTTTTAAATATAGTTTTGATAGTAAGTAGATACATCAGCTAATCTAAAAATCATTAAAAATATTCACTAGCTAGTTTATAATTAGTGTATTTGGTTGCAAGGAAATTTGTTGTAAAATATCGATAAATGGCAAATAATAGCAAATTATGCATACTGTATCTGGTTATTTTCATACAGTTTTGATTATGTGAAGAATCATAGTTATTGAATTTGTAAATGATAGTATTTAAAATCACTCTATGACTAAAGCACAATAAAGTAAATATTTAAAGGCACAACTATTATAATGAACAACTTTGTAATAATGGAAATATTTAAGGATTGTTGAGTTCTTTTAACCTCTGGATTTGTGATAGTTGGTAAATCAGAATTCCTGTAAGTCTTAGAATTCTCATGCATTCAAAATATGTATCTTCAAAGCCAAAAAGTTCAGCTCATAATTTTTTTCTCTTTTTTCTTGCTGTGTGGGTCATGGCTGAAAGAACATATAATAGAGTTCATATATTAATTTCTAGGAACTATCTAAAGATACTGTGGTCTATTTCAGTCTCATCTTTATTTTACTATGTTATATACAATTATGATTTGCAAGTTTGTTATTCAACTGAATAATAAATGGATACCAAATTCATGTTCTCAGAAAGCATTTATTTTTGTCAAACATGTTAAGAATTGATTTAAATATATTCTCAATTGTATTAGTTTAAGAAATCTATCACATTCTTACACTTCTTTAAAAGCCTATGACTCTATGAGGTAAAGGAAGCCAAACACACTTGGAACCTAGTAACCAGTTTTTTGAATTTTTGGTAAAGTTTCAGCCTCATGATTCTTATCTGTAAAATGAGCTAGATCTACTTCACTGGGTTTCTGGAGGAATTATGTTGTGAGAGGACTTTATAAAAAGAAATTATTATCCTTACCCATATGTAAAGAATAATTAATATAACCACTTTTCTAATAGGAGGTCCTCAATAGCTTCTGGATGATTTTTATCTTTCTCCAGAGGGAATTAACTTTTACTTCTAGCAGGCAGTACGTATGTATATAAATGGCATGGAAAGATCTTAGTCCATTAGGGATTAAGCCAACGTGAAGCTGAACTCCACTCTTTGTGAGCCCAGTCTATTTCTGGTTTATCTCTACTCTTAGGGTGCAGCCCTTTAAGGGATCCCAAAGCAAAGTAATAGGTATGTCCCTCGCTTCTTGGGAACCCTGGACTCTTAGCTTTGTCCCCCTCCTTCTCTTGTATTTTCCCCACCTGCATAAGATTACTAAAGTACTGTTCAGTTTTTCAGTTTCTCAGCTGCTGCTTCAGCCCAGTCTCCTAGCCTCCAAGTCACTATTTGCTAATTAGCAAATGCTTCAAGCAGAAAAATGTCAAGCAGAATCTCTCAGCTTCCAGATATTAGTCCTTTAAGTTCTGGCTGCTTTGATAGTTCTCCAATGACTTGAAACAGATTTGAAAACTATTTTCCCCAGCTTTTCTAGCTGTTTTGATGAGAGAATTGGTCTGCAGTCAGCTAATCTACTTTTATCAAAAACAGAGATCCAACCTTGGAGTAAATGACTTAGTTTCTTTGAGCTGAGGTTTTCTCATCTGAAAAATAATTATGATCCTAATTATATTGATCATACTAGTAATATTGAGAGGATCAAATAAAATAACCTAATGGAAAAAACCCTTAACATGTATGGTGCAGAGAGATAGTCTGTATGGCCCCAAATACTTTATCTTTTCCTCTTATGGGGAGTCAAAGCATCTGAAAGTTATACCATCAAATAGTTTAACGTCATTCAACAGCAGCATCTCCACCAGGCTGTTAATGGGAAGTGCTAGTCAGTGGCATGTACGTAGTTGAAATAGTTGCAACATCTGAACACTTCCAAGAAATTGTATAAAGGAATATAGCATAATAATATAACTGAAAGATAGCTGAAGTATTGATACATGTACATTCAAGGGGTAAAATAAGAAAACAACTCTAGCCTTCCAGGCCCTCTGTCTGTTAAAACTGGCTCTGTGGGTGGTTCCTCTTTGTACCTTGGAATGAAATCTCAGGTCCTGGCCTTGAATTTTCTGCTCACGTTCAGTCCTTAGCCTCTTCTCTCTCTCTCTCTCCCTCTCTCTCTTTCTCTCTCTCTTTCCAAAATTCAAAACATTAACCTTTAGCTAAGTTTAACCTTTTTCTTCTTTAGAAGTGAGAAAGAAAGGGGTTTATTTAGCTTCTTTATTTTCTTTCTCCTTCCCCCTCTCTAGGATGCCTCCAGCTTCCCTAGGGGAATGGTGAGGGAAAGGAGTAGAATTTTTTCCCTGATATTGTTATGAGTTGGCATCAGTGCTTTTGGCACTTGGTAAGAATTTAATGCTGACTCATTCTCTGTGGGTGTTTTGGAAAACCTTTCCACCTTCTTATTTCTTCTTGCTGTGGGTAAGTGTATCTGCCTAGGTTGTTGCATTTATCTCCATCAGCCTCTCAGAATTGACTGTCAACTCCCTTGGAGGGTCAGCTCCCTTGGAAGGTCACACAAGCCCTCCAGAATTCCCTTGGGCAGGGCCTAAGTCTCTCCCTTAGCTAAACTGTTCTGCACAGGGAGCACTCGCATATTCTTTGTCATGAAAAACTAGGCAAGAAAGACTTCTCCAAAGCGTCAGTGTCTCTTTACTCAACTATCAAACAGTTATCTAACCACAAACCACGGAATTTCCCAGCTCAAATTGTACCGCAGCCTGTTTTGGTCCCACCCTGGAGAGATACATTCCACGTTCTCTAAGTAGCCCTGCTGAAAGGTACTTTTCTTTAGACAGGAGATGGGGGTGGACTCGTAGCACATTGACAACTATTGCCACATATGCTATCAGAATTCCTTCTCAATCTCTCCAACCTCTTTCACAGAATGGATGCCAGACACAGACTTGTATCTCATTTTATAACGTGGGAGTAATTGGCAGGAAGGGTCCAATTTTTACATCTTATTACACAGGCTTGGAAGGAATTGTCTGAACAAAAAAAGGCCAATCTAAAACAATCAGTAAACATGGCAGAGTTTTTGCACATCAAGTTCCTCCGAGAACAAAAAGCTGCTTTGCCTCTCTGAAGTTTATTTTTCTTACCAAGGCCATTGACTGGAGAGGTCAAGGTGAGGTGCTGCCCTCTAATGGTCTTACAGGCAGAAACAAGAAGTGGTGGTATGAAAGAGCAGGAAAGGGTTGTGTTAAAATAAAAGTTTATAGGCCTTCAGTGGTCAG